>JAFLJL010013486.1:13198-39388 GCA_018398815.1 Conus ventricosus | reverse complement strand
TCAAATCTTTGCCAAGTCATTACTATCAAGACAGTTGAGTTGTTGACCTGCGCTTGTTTTTTTCCACCACTATTAGATAAGATTGTTCGTCTATGTGTATTTGTCTGACCTTATTCAAGTTTAAAAGGTGCCAGTCTTGAATAAAAGTTACTTTGTGTTAGGTTTCATCATAAAATGGGAGCAAACGTTACCCCACTTGTTTACTGTTTATTGTTTACTGTTCCCTGCCTCATTTCATTTCCAATTTTTTAGGTGGTTTCTGGCGCACTATCAAGCCTTGGTGTGCCATGCCATGATGGTTTAGGGGATTTAAATGTGTGTGTTTCCAGTGTATTCTACATTTTCATAATTTGTAGAGATTTCTTGTGACACTTAAAAGAAAAGCTTGTTTTTGAAGAAAAGTAAAGTTCACAAAAATTGTGTGAACAATTTCATCACATCGTGTTTGTTTGAAAAAAGGTAAATGTCGCGCTCGATTACTCTTAGCTCTCAGAAATTACACATTTCTGCCTCACTGAGCTTCAATTCTTACTCATTGGTCTCTTAGGGGTTGGCAGGTCTGCATCTTTGACCTTATTGTTTCAAACATCAGTAATGAAACTTCTGTAAAAAAAAAAAGAAAAAAGAGGAACTAGGGAATGATGATTATTTTATTATTTATGTGATGAACTGAAACGTGTGCAATGTCACACAGATGCTGGTTGTTTCTGATCAAACTGATGCAAATTAACTAGAAAGACTTGGGTCACATGGGAGTAAACAATTTCAGGTCAATAAAAACTTATCTGCATGTTGTTTGTGTCAGAACAAAACTAATATACAAGTTTGATATTAGATACTTTATATTTGGCAGGTTTTTATATTCTAGTGTCTAATGTAATACAGGTTACTTCTTCACAATACTAAAAGGTAAGGTAAAGGTTAGTCAAGTAGCCATTTCGGCCGTAGGGAGCCGAACGCTAGTTTCCACTACTCTGGGGTCGTCATAATAAGGGCAGGCCCAATACTCTCCCTCGCTGCATTCACCTTCCCCAACCCTGAATAGGGCCAGGTACCCATTTCAGCTGGATGGACTGGAGAGCATATGGAAAATTTTCTTCTTCTGAGAGTTGTCTTGATCACAAGTCTCCTGCGCGGCAGGCAAGCACTCTAACCACTCAGCAAACCGGGCTCTCCTTCACAGTACCATCAATCTATTAATGATTTTAACAATGGTTTAAAGGTTATATTGATATTTAAAATCGTACATGCCACTGATTTTAAAACTTTCTTCAAAAATGTGTTCTCTATTTACATTGAGATTTTGGAAGTGAATCTCCGTCACTGAAGAATTACAGACTCGTAATGCATTATGTTAAATGTCTGATTCAGTATTTTCTTCACTTGCTAGGACTCAGTCTTACAAACTGGACTTCTGACCTTCGTTTGGTTGTGTTTTACATTCTTAATTTTTTTTTTGATTAAAAAATCAATTTGATTTTTTTTATGTTTTCTTCACTATCTTTTAATGGAACATCACTCACATCCCATCTAATGGTTAGCAAGTTGAATCTCCCATAAATCACTTTATGAAGTAACTGAATTCATCTGTTTTTCTTTTGCAGTTATATATATATATATATATATATATATATATATAAAATAATGATTAAAAGCAAATCTTAAAACCGGGATGACAGGCTTGTTTCGAGGTCCTTCCTCTCTTCAGATCCCGTGCCATATATATATATATTTATATATATATATCAGTTCAAATGCTTTTAAAATCCACTGGACCCTATGAAAAATGTTTAAAAACTAGTTAAAATGTTTCCTTATTTAAATGTATACCAATGCCTTGAGAATACCGATGCCTTGAGAAATAAGCTCAGGTTCTTTGTATAGTTTTGGATATTTTCTAGTCAGTATTGTAATGCTGTTGCACTTGAACAGTGATGAAAAAATTCATCATACAATGGAGTAACGTATTCTGTGTATGTAATTTATACTGTTAGTGTAGCAGTGTGTCTTCTTTACTTTGACTTTAGCAAGGCAAGTCGTATTTGGGCTTAAGTTCATCTAAAGAAATTGTGCTGTTTTTTTTTGTTTTGTTTTGATTTAGGAAACAGTCGGAAATTATTTCCTGTTGGTTTAAATAACTTTATTTCAGAAACAAATGAACAGAATACCTTCATTATTGACAGGACGAATGAGCAACAACAAGCCCTAGGCTTATACTGTGCCCAAATTGACATCCACACAGTGTCATGTGTTTATATGCTCCCACCACAACACAAAGTTCTTATGAAAGAAAATAAAGTGTCTTGAATTGAATTGAATTGAACAATACACCGGCGGTCAAATACATTCACAATATACTAAACATTTCACTTCGTGCTTGGGATTTTTTTAAGGAAACATTGAAAAAGAAAAACAAAAACAGACAAAAAAAAAAAAAAAAAAACCCAGCAAAAAAGAGCCGAAAAAGAGACACAGTAGCAGAAAAATAAAATGAATAACATGGAAAATGGGAGGAAGGGAGTGGAAACAGCAATCACATCATCAACAAGAATATGTGAACACTTTACAAACTCGAGAGAAACTTATACAATAACGTAAAGTAGTTTAGGGTAGAACCATCTTTTCCATAAGTATTGAGTTGAATTATGGTAGTTCAATTTGATTTAACTTTTTTTCCTTTTTTCCCCTCTTTTCTTTTCCCCCTTTTCATTTTTTTTTTTTTTTCATTTCCTGCCATTGTTTTTCTTCCCTTTCGAAGACACTATGACATCGATCGCTTAAACAGAAAAAAGATTTACTAATTTTAGCGATGACGTTGGCTAATCAGTAAGTAAACAAACTATCTATCCAGTAAACTACGTCTTGGGCCAATCGACTTGTCAGTCAGCCTCTTATTGCAAAAGTAAAGAAATGGATCATAATGAATAAATAAGAGCCAACTATAAATTACAGAAAGTAAAATATGAAAAAGGCAAAAAAACGATTTTTTATTTATTTATTTTTTTAAATTTTTTATAATGAGAAAGTCAGGGCTGAAATCGGTTCGATTCGGAGATAAACTGGTGTACTTTTCCAAATATTAATGATTCACATCAGGTTGAAGATCACGGCTACCTTCTAAAAGAAAACGTAACTGGGTATAATTCTGTGGAAGATCAAAATTGTATTTTCACGAACTACATTGAATAGGGGACAGAATAACAAATAGTGTTCTGCTGTTTTTCTTCCTTGCCACAGCTACAAGAAGGAATATTTATATTATTATCCAGATGTCGGTTAACCATATCGTTCTTTAATCACTCATACCTAAACGAGCCGGCAGTGAATTACTTGTTCTCTTCTTTTACCAAAATAGTATATGGTGGAACTATAGCGTCATCAATAGACAGATATCGTTTCAGTTGGCTCAAGGAGTTGCTAGTTTTAATGTAGTCAGGTACACGGCCGCGCCAACCCACTCACAACCACAGCATTTAGTTCATTCAACGCTTTGCCTTTTGACCCCACTAGGCGCGTAACGAGTCAGCCACCGCACTGTACCAGACGCGCGATCTTTCCTCACGAACACGCTTTGTGTTTGGACGCTTCGAGACTGGTGCAACATCATTAAGTTATATTTACTGTACAGAGGTTTTTAGACTAAAATTTCTGTACGAGAGCAATAGCGCAGTGAGTACTTGAGAGTGTGACAAAAGCTGGCATTTCGCTCTTCTCTGTGAGTACCATAATTAAGTTCGTGTTTAAAACTTTCTGACAGAACTTTGCGACCGGCAAAACCTAGGCTTTCGCCGTGGCGCGCGGCGTGCGTCGTTGGCCTGCCTGATGTGCTGCGCTGGCCTGATGAGTGTTTGTGAGCCGAAGTTGGCCGGTCAGGCGTTGGCAAAAATCTTTGTGAATGAAAAGTTAGTTAGCATTTGTAAAGGGGCCGTATTTACACACCGTTGTATATATACATATTTCTTCATTTTGCTACATTTTATATGTACTATGGTTGCATGTATAGCAACGTAGGCCTAATTAAAGGGAAACGTAGAGGATAACATAATTACTACAAGCAAAATAATACTACTGATAACAGTAATGGTAGTAGCATAACAATAATAAGTGAATAATTATTATATTAAAATAATACTTCATTTCCAATCACTACTACTATTTCTATCGGCAAATTCAAATTAAAGTGTGTTGTTGGTAGTACCATTAGGGTTTTGTGTGTGTGTGTGTGTGTGTGTGTGTGTGTGTGTGTGTGTGTGTGTGTGTGTGTGCGTGCGTGCGTGCGTGGTGCGTGCATGCGTGCGTGGTGTGTGTGTGTGTAGAGAGAGAGAGAGGAGAGAGAGAGAGGGGGGGGGGGGTGGCCGAAAGGATTATGGAACAAAAGGTCATTCTCTCACTGAACATTTTGAACGTTTAAAGGTCTTGTGTAGACTGTGTGGGAAAGGTCTAAGAGAACAAAATTCTAAGTATAGTTTCCCGGCAGACTTTTGCAGATCATCCATTTCAGAGCGAGAGAGAGACAGGTATGAAAATTCATATACGTAAGATTTGTTTGAAATGAAAAAAGCATACATAAGTACTATCCCAAATTGACACAAAATAATTGTGTACATAATCATCCTATAGAACGTAGAGCATTATAATGTTACTTTCAAGTTGACATATGTTCACTGATACAAGTTGAATTGCATGTTGTAATGGGTGTTATAATAGCCAGAAATATTGACCTTTATTTCCAAGATTATGCATATATTGATAAAATATAGGTTTTAAAATTATTACATGAAGTGAGAGTAACTACTGAACATCAACTATAGTTTTTGTTTCAGATTTTTTTTTCAAACGGCAAAGTGTACTTCATGTTAAAGTGTGGGGGTGGGGGACGGGGGTGGGGGTGGGGGCGGTTGAGAGAGGAGAGGGGACAACAGCAAAAGCCCTGTCAGTGTCACACTCTTCTGTAACACAAGCCGCTGATCTGAGAGTGTAGGACACACCACGAGACCATGTGCAGACAAGACAGTTTGTGTTGTGTTAAAAGTGATAGTGAACAGTTATGTGATGAGAAGTGGATATTGACACAGAACCATGGCTTTACCATCGTGAGTACACATGTGTGTGTGTGTGTGTGTGCGTGCTGCGTGCGTGTGTGTGTGTGCGTTTGTGTGTGTGTGTGTGAGTGTGTGTGTGTTGTGTGTGTGAGTCAGTGTGTGTGTGTGTGTGTGTGTTGTGTGTGTGTGTGTGTGATCTGTTTTGTTCTGTTAAGTCATGCATGCACGTCAGTTTCAATTCAGCTTCTCTCTTCTCTCTCTCTCTCTCTCTCTCCCTCTCTCCTTCTCATCTCTCTCTCTCTCTCTCTCTCTTCCCCCCCCTCTCTCTCTCTCTGTCTCTCTCTCTCTCCCTCCCTCCCTTCCCTGACCCACCTCAGTCTCGTATGCCGTGTGCCGTGTATATGTTGTGTGGTGTGTGTGTGTGTGTGTGTGTGTGTGTGATATCTGTTGTTCTGTGAAGTCATGCATGCACGTCAGTTTCAGTTCAGTTTCTCTCTCTCTCTCTCTCTCTCTCTCTCTCTCCGCCTCAGACTCGTATGCCGTGTGCCGTGTATATGTAATTTTTAGTGTGTGTGTGTGTGTGTGTGTGTGTGTGTGTGTGTGTGTGAGAGAGAGAGAGAGAGAGAGAGAGTGTGTGTGTGTGTGTGTGTGTGTGTGTGTGTGTGTGTGTGTGTGTGTGTGTGTGGAGAGAGAGAGAGAGAGAGAGAGAGATTGTTCAGTTATGATGCAAGCCATTGTCATGTGAAACATTTTCTCTCTGATCATGCTTTTATTGATTTTGTATGTACAAAGCTATCTGTGCATGTCATGTTCTTCTATATATGTATTATTAATCAGTCCTCCCTCCCACCTCCACTCTCCTCCCTCTCTCTCTCTCTCTGCATGCTTTTATTGATTTTGTGTGTACAAAGGTATCCGTGCATGTCTGTTTCTTTATGTATGTATTCTCAATCAGTCATCCTCCCCACCCCCAATCTCTCCCTCCCTCTCTCTCTATGTCAGACTCTCTCTCTCTCTCTCTCTCACTCTCTGTCTCTCTCACTCTCTCTCTCTCTCTCTCTCAGTTTTTGCATGCGCGCCGGTGTACACTGTGCATGTTTCTTTTCTTCCCTATTGATTTTATAAGTGGTAAATTTGCGTGCAGTGTCTTGTGTAGTCATGTTTACTCAACCATTCCTCTCTCACTCTTTCTCGTTCTCTCTCTCTCTCTCTCTCTCTCTCTCTCTCTCTCTCTCTCTCTCTCTCTCTCTCACAGACACACGCGCCACACACACACACACACACACACACACACACACCACACACACACACACACACACACACACACACACATACACACACACACACACACACTCGACTTTGGGTTGCAGCAGTTTTCGTCAAGCGCTGGTCTTGTTTTTGTTTTGTTTTTTTTTCCATTAGTCAGGCTGTTAAAAGTTCATACCTAAACCCACATCTGTAATGTTAATAATCATAATGAGGGTATTGACGGTAAGTTTCTGCTTTTATGTACATATTGTGAGTGCGCGCGCATGTGTGCATGCGTGTGCGCATGTGTGTGTGTGTGTGTGGTGTGTGTGTGCGCGCGCACGCGCGCACGCGTATGTGTTCGTGTATGTGTAGAATTCAAGCGCTTCGGAACAGATACTTCGTTCCGGCACGCGAAAATAGCTCACAGCGTGTTGTGGACAAAGACAATTCCGCTTTTCTCGGTGTACCAGGCTTGGCTGTGTGCAGTCGTTGTGTAAATATTGGTCAGCTTTAGGCGCGATACAGACACCAAAGCAGTGTGTAGTTCGCTATTCTCCATGCTTTCAGTACTAGCGCGAGACTTTATCTCCTGACACTCCAGGGCGTCGGACACAAGACCGCTAACAGTAAACAGACCCAGCGCACAATTTGTTTCTTCTGCTTTTTCCGTCTCACGCTATTGAAGACTTTGACTCAAGCGACTTAATGCAGCAGTCAGAACTGCCGTGGGTAGTGCATTCCATAATTGAGTTGCGGATGGGACGAACGATTTTTTATATAACTCTGTCTTACATTTCATTACTGTGCGTTCTAGAGGCCTTCTCCTGTGGTGAGGGTTTCTGTCAGAGACTAGAGAGGGAATAAGATGTACTAAATAATTGGGCTTAGACCATTAATCATTTTATAGTACTGTATTAGTTTATGCTGTTTTCTTCTTTCCTTTAATGGGCAGAATCCAGACTCTTTGTATAAATTTTGATGGTTTGTTCCACGAACAGTGCCTGTTAATGATTCTTAGAGCTTCCAGGTGCAAATTTTCCAGATGCTGCGACTGCGTCTCAGTATAATTATCCCAGACAATGTCGGCATAATCGAAGTGTGGCAATATATAGGATTTGTATAAGATTTCGAGAGCTTTTCTACTTAACTTATATTTGTAGCTTTTTAGACATGAAATTAACATTGTAACAGTGGTCATTATATGTTTTATGTGCTCATCCCATTTGCAATCATATTGAAGAATGATACCTAGGTGTTTATGCTTGTTAGTACTTTGTAGAATTGTAGAACCAAATGTAAGAGGCAATATCACATTCCTATTGCGAGTGAGATTCAACAGTTCTGTTTTCTCAACGTTAAATTTATACTTTCCAAGTTTTAGCCCATGAGTTTATCTTTTCAAGTCAGCATTAAGTATTTCAGCGCGGAGATTGGGATTATCGAGTGATAATACATGCTCGTGTCATCAGCTAAAAGTTTTATGTTGGACTGGATTTCATTTACAATATCATTGATATATATAAGAAACAGGACCGGGCCTAGTACTGAACCTTGTGGACACCAGAAGGAATTCTCTTGTATACAGATTTTTCGCCTTTTATGGTAACTGCTTGAGTACGATTTAATAAATAATCAGTAAACCATTCATGTAATTTACCTCGTATGCCAATGGCTTTCATTTTATGCAGGAGACCTTTGTGGCTGACACGATCAAAGCTTTGGAAATGTCAAGGAAAACGGCTTGCGTTGTTGTACCATTATCAAAAGAGGAACACAGATCATTATATGCCCTCCGGGGGTTGCGACCTTGTCGTGGTCGGAGGGTTTGCGTGGTCCAGTGATCCCTTAGGCTCTGCTGCGGGGCATCAATACTTGGAGATAGGCTGTTTTTTTCATACTGCTTCTAGCCTGAGGTGCAGATGCTGTTTGGCCTAAGCGTAACGTGGTAAGGAGTTGATGCCCCTGGTAGGGCTTCCCATGTCAGATAGGCTAAGGGTGAGGATCCTGACTAAGAGTAACCCGCCTTTCTCCTTTTCTTGTTTTCTGCCTCCCTTATTTGGCCCTTTTCTATCTTCGTCTCCCCTTCAAGTCTTCTTTTTCACACTCCTTTCTCTCTGTGGTCTCCTTAAGATCCGCCGTGTTTGCCGTGCGTGTGCGACCTGTGTCGGAGGGGAATGAGGTCCTGGTGATTGAGAGGGCCAGTGCTTGAGAGGCCTGTGCTCTCAACACATCACTTTGGCTCGGACCTCTCCTAGACAGGGAGTACACTTTGGCCCGGGTGTTACTAATCGGTCTCCCTTCTTGGGCTGGGTCAGACAAGCAGTTCCCTGCTGACCATGTGAACCCCTGCAGTG
Source organism: Conus ventricosus (assembly GCA_018398815.1). NCBI lineage: Eukaryota > Metazoa > Mollusca > Gastropoda > Neogastropoda > Conidae > Conus > Conus ventricosus. The sequence goes on along the minus strand of JAFLJL010013486.1, from coordinate 30,741 downwards.
CTCAGCTCTCTGTCCCCGGGAGTTGAGCATGATCAGGGGGATGGGGTTAGTTGCTTCTGTTTGTCGTATGTCTCTCCGAAGCCTGGAAGGGGTCAAGACATTGGTTTCTTGGCCCTGGCCCCTTAGTTGGACTCCAAGGTGGGTGGGTAAGGGAGAGATGAATCATACTACACTAAATATGGCTTTTTCCAAAAACATTCCCCCCAAAAGGAGAGGAAGTCCAGCATCCCCTATTTCAGGGGATGGTCAAACAGATAGTGATTCTGATACAGAAGTGAGACAGAAGACAGGTTTTTGGGCTTCCTGGCTCGTGATGGAGGGGACGGAGCAGGAACGACCCCTTTCAGCTCTGAGCCCTTTTGCCATACAAAAGGGCTTTCAAGGTTTGGCAGGTGACCCTCGGTCCATCAAGAGGTTACGGAATGGCTCGTTCCTTATTGAGTGTAAATCACAGAAACAATCTGACCAGCTGCTGAAGGCAACAAAATTAGTGGACAGGGAGATCAGAGTAACTCCCCACAAACAATTAAATTCATCAAAAGGCGTGATTCGCTGCAGGGATTTACTGGTGTCTCGGAGGCAGAAATTAAATCGGAGCTGGCGTCCCAGGGTTGTGACGGAGGTGCGCAGGGTGACAGTAAAGAAGGGTGCAGAAAGAGTGGCCACCAACACCCTCTTTCTGACATTCTGCAACCCTGTGCTGCCTCCGGTCATCAAAGTCGGCTACCTGAATGTCCGGGTTGAGTTATATGTTCCGTCCCCGTTGAGGTGCTTCAGGGTGCCGAAGTTTGGCCATGTCAGGGACCGCTGTTCTGGGCAGGAGGTGTGTGGTATTTGCTGCAAGGCAACCCATGATGGGCCGTGTCATGATCCGGCACATTGTGCTAACTGCGGTGGCGACCATCCCTCCTCTTCCCGAAATTGTCCTTCTTGGATTCAAGAATCTGCTATACAACGAGTCAAAACGGAAAAGAAGATCTCTTTTTTTGAAGCCCGGAAACAGGTTGTGGGCAGTCAGACGCCGACAGCTTCTTCCTACGCTTCGGCTGTTAAGAAGGTTCCCACAGTTTCTACTCGGTCAGTCTGCTGCCAGACTGATGAATTCATGTTTTCGAAAACATTGCAAGTAAGAATCTGTCAGTTCTGGTGGTAGCAGGTCCACCACCTTCCAAACCAAAGTGACTGCCCCTGGTGGAGGCAAAAAATCCGCACCCTCCAGACTGCCCACAGTCTACAACATCTGCTGCTGGGCAGATTAAAAAACCAGCACCCCTACCTCGAACTCCTCTGTCCAGTGGCCCGTGCGGGCAAGGGAGTTCCACCCAGTGTGGAGATGGTGGAGATTAGGACAAAACCTCCACCATCTCCCAAATCCAGACCTCCACCATCTCCAAAATCCAGGCCTTTGTCACCTGCGGGCAAGTCTGCCAGCGGGTCCAAAGACCAACACAGTCCAGTGAAACTAAAAAATAAGTTCACTCCATTGGCCGCAGATGCTGATGAGGAGATGACCTGATCTCTCTCCTTTTCGCCCTCTGCACCATGGATAATACAATATTCCATTGGAATATCCGTGGTCTAAATTCCAACTTCGAGGAGCTGCAGCTTCTGTGTCAGTCTCTAAAACCTTCTGTCGTGGCTCTTCAAGAAACTCAACTTCAAAGCCAGAAGACCTTTACTCTTTCTGGCTTTAATATTCTTTCGAAACCTGCACAACAATCCACGTTGGGACTGTCGGGCGGTGTTGCCCTTCTCCTACACAAAACTTTGTTGTATAGTCCTGTCACTCTGTCTACCTCCCTTCAGGCTGTAGCTGCGAGAGTCACTCTCCACAAGACTGTGACAATCTGTTCTCTTTATCTCTCACCTTCTGTCCCGGTTTGTCGTCAGGATCTTGTCAGTCTGATAGAGGAACTCCCTCGACCTTTTTTGCTGTTGGGTGACTTTAACGGTCACAACCCTTTGGGGTAGTACCGGTTCGTCATCCAGAGGTCTGCTGATTGAGGATGTCCTTTCGGATTTGGATTTGTGTTGTCTGAACGACGGATCTGCAACTTACCTCCATTCTTCCACAGGTTCACTTTCGTGTTAGATTTGTCGGTTTGTGACCCTCGCTGGTCCTGGACTATGAGTGGTCTGTCCATGACATCTGCACGGAAGTGACCATTTCCCTGTCCTTCTACAACCTGTAATAACTGAACACGTCTCTGTCTCTCAGCATTTAAATTATAAGAAAGTCAAACTGGGATCTATTTGCAGCCACTGTTTCTAAGGAGTTCCAGGACACGGATTTTCTTCAGAGTCCTGATCCAGCTGAATCACTGACTAACACTATGATTAATTGTGCTAAGACCTGTATTCCAGTGTCTTCCAATAAACTTCAAATGCCAAAAACACCCTGGTTCGATTCAGAATGCCAACAATTTCCAAAGTTAGAAAACGGGCTCAGCGTCAGGTATACCAACGACCTTCGGGTCCCAACGCTCGAGCCCATCAAAAACTCCGTGCCAAATCGAGACACACTTTTAAAATCAGTAACGTCGGTCCTGAGAAGCTTCTGCTCCAGGCTGACATCAAAACTTCTAAGAAAAAAGTGTGGAACATCATTAAGAAAATCAAAGGGAAGAACACCTGTCCCACTGTGAACCATCTCAAATTTTCGGATTCTTTAATAACGGAGAAGAAAGCAGTTGCTAATCTGCTTGCTTCTACCATTGAAAAGAATTCCTCCTCTTCTAATAAATCAGCCACTTTTGTCAAAAACAAAGCCCTAAAAGAAAAATCACCCTGCAACTTTTCATCCGACAACATGGAAGACTACAATCTTCCTTTCACGTTAAACGAGCTGAAATCTGCCTTACTTTCTTGCAGCGATTCCTCTCCAGGTATAGATGAAATTCATTATCAACTATTGAAACATCTTCCGCAAGAAGGTCTAAACATCCTGTTACAGGTATACAACCATGTGTGGATTACAGGCTGCTTTCCACCCTCTTGGCGGAAAGCCCTCATTATTCCCATCCCCAAACCTGGAAAAGATCTTTCTAATCCATCTAACTACCGTCCCATAGCTTTGACCAGCTGTGTCTGTAAATTGATGGAAAAAAATGGTCAATGCTAGGCTCATGTGGAAACTCGAAACCGATGGCCTTTTGGCGAAAGAACAGTGTGGTTTCCGCAAACATCGTAGTACAGTTGACCATTTGATTCGTCTGGAATCTACACTTAGGAACGCTTTTTTAAACAGACAGCATGCAGTGGCAATTTTCTTTGACTTGGAGAAGGCCTACGATACCACCTGGAAGTCGGGGATACTCCATGATCTCCACGATCTGGGTTTTCGGGTCATCTTCCGCTTTTTATTCAAAATTTTTTGGCAGAACGACAGTTTCAGGTCCGGGTTGGCACCACTCTCTCTGATGTCCACGAGCAGGAGTTGGGTGTCCCACAGGGGAGCATACTATCTCCTGCCCTCTTTAGTATTAAGATCAACAACATTGTGAAATCAGTTCAGCAGGGTTCAGACTGCTCATTGTTTGTGGATGATTTTGCTGTCTACGCAACTGGAAGCCTGTACCCGAGTGTCCAGCGCAGGCTCCAGCTTTGCGTAGATAAAATCCATCGGTGGGCGGATGAAAACGGTTTCACCTTTTCTGCTACAAAAACCCAGTGTATTCACTTCCATAATTTCCGTCAGTTTTTTCCAGATCCGGAACTTCAAGTAGGGAAATCTCCCATTCCAGCTGTTAAAGAGGCCAAATTTCTGGGAGTCATTTTTGACCAAAAACTTAACTTTCTCAGCCATATTAAAAACCTCAAAACTGCTTGCCAAAAGGCACTGAATATTCTGCGGGTCGTAGCACACACCGACTGGGGCGCTGATAAGAAAACTTTGTTGCACCTCTACAGAGCCCTGGTCCGTTCCAAACTGGACTACGGTTGTGCTGTGTACGGCTCCGCAAGATCATCTTACCTCAAACTCTTGGACCCTATCCACCATCAAGGGCTTCGTCTCTGTCTTGGAGCGTTCCGCACCACCCCTGTGTACAGTCTGTACGCAGAGGCGGGTGAACCTTCACTGTCCAATCGCAGGCTGAAACTGTCTTTGAATTATTATATCCGACTGTTTTCAGAACCGCAGAATCCTGCCTATGACTGTGTCTTTGACCCTCCGTTCCAAAGTAAGTTTGAAAACAACCCTAAATGTATTCCGCCGTTTGGTCTTCGTATGCAGCCTCACGTGCGGAATGCAGGTCTAGACCTGGGAGTAGTTTCCGATTTTTCCAAGTTCCGGATCAACCTCCGTGGACCTTTTTCACACCAGAGATTCGTTTCGATCTTGCAGCTTTTCGTAAAGAGTCTACCAGCTCTCTGGCGTACAAGGCATTGTATGCTGAGCTCTGTTCGAAATTCCCATTCTGTCAAAAAGTTTTCACTGACGGTTCCAAGTCTGAAGATGGAGTGGCCTGTGCAGCCTACTGCCCTGGGGCTCCTTCTCAGATAATGTTGGAACATATCCATTCAAATGCTTCTGTCTATTCTGCTGAACTTACTGCTCTGGTTCTGGCTTTGAAGATAATCTCTCATTCTTCAAAGAGGGACTTTCTGGTTCTGTCGGATTCGCTGTCAGCTTTGGAAGCCATAGCTGGCCGCAACCTTCAGCATCCAGAACTTTTGCATTTCTTTGAACTTTTTAGCAAGTTGAAGGCGGACGGTTACAACATTACTCTTGCTTGGGTTCCTGGTCATGTTGGTATCGGCGGGAACGAAATGGTTGATCGTTTAGCCAAGAACGCCACAAGAGAGAAACTGTCCAACACTTATATCCCCTGCTCAGATATGAAACCCAAAATTAACGATTATGTGAGAGACCTCTGGCAGAGGATTGGAACACACAGACGAATAACAAACTCTTTCAGATCCGTCCAAACCTTAAGGAGTTCCTCCCATCTACGTCGGGTGGTCGTAAAGAGGAAACGGTTCTGTGCCGGCTGCACACCGGCCATTCGTATTTTACCCATTTTTACCTTTTAAAGAGTGAAGAAGCTCCGTGGTGCATTCCATGTCATGCGCCACTCACAATGAAACATGTTCTTTTGGAGTGTTGGGACTTGCACGATGTGAGACACAAACATTTTACAGCGGAGTCCATGAAGATCCTGTTCAGGGATGTCCCGCCTGACGTGATCCTTGAGTTTTTGAGAGAGATTGGCATTTTTCGTCTGATTTAAGATTTTACGGCAGAAAGATTTTTAACAAAGTTTCTGGTGCGTTTGTAGACGATGTCATTTAACGAGATGTGTGAAAGTTTTTTTTTTTTTTTTTTTTTTTTAATGACTGGTGAGTTGATTTTAACGTGGTGACAGCCCTGATGTGGCCCTCTGCGGTCGGCTGGGCTATAAGCAACATTATCTTATCTTATCATTATATATGCAGAGCAACTGATTGACGGTAGAGTCTCTAGGGATAAATCCAGACTGAGAAGATGAAATAAGTTGATTAGATGATAAAAAATCAAACACATGTTTGTTTATTTCCTGTTCACTTTCTTTTCTTAAATACATTCATACGAATTATAAGAAACAGCTAATATGTATAACACGTACAAATCTTGTCTGTAATATACAAGTGGTTTATGTTTGTACTGTTTTGGCAGCAATGTCCATTAACAGAAATGGGCTCCTAAAGTTATGGTTTGCCAAGTCACAATTCAAAGTTGTTTTGTTCATGTATTACACCTGAAGGGAAACACTTACATATAAATCTGATATAAAAGAAATGCTATTCATATTTGTGCCACTGCATGCAGCTGTCTGAATTTTTCATGTGAAATACTATTTCGTTCCTACCTGATTAGATCTGTGTGTGTGTGTGTGTGTGTGTGTGTGTGTGTGTGTTGTGTGTGAGAGAGAGAGAGAGAGAGAGAGAGAGAGAGAGAGAGAGAGAGAGAGAAAGGAACTGATTGACAAAGGTAGACAATATTATTGTGAAAGGACTTTAATGTTGAATTTTTAAAGCTTCTACAAAGAGAGAGCATCAAACACGTTGTAAACAAGAAAACATTTTGTGGGAAAAGGGGATTGCTCCATTAACCCCCCCCCCCCCCCCCCCCCCCCCCTATTAGGGCACTATCCCCTATCCCTGTATACCTACCATAAGCCAATGGGCCCACTTCACCAACATTGTCCTCTCACCCCCACACCTCCAAAGCGGCTGTCTATGCCTGACTTGTGTTAGCATTGCAGTAATTACTGACTAGGCACAGCTGTTTTGTTTCAACATTTTCTTATATATGGGATTTCAGGTTTACGCTCTCAGGAATTTTAGTTTCAGGTTTGGCAACAGGGTAGTCCTAGCACCCATGTGTTTAAGAACAGGTCTCCTATGTATGGGAAGGAGAGGGGGGGGGGGGGGGGGGAATCTTTAATGCATTTTGTTGTTCCAAGGAGATAGACACTTTGTCAGTACCAAAGAGCAGGAAAGGAATGTACAGACATGAAAATAAAGGGAAAGAGAAAATGAGGTGACTGAGAACCTGGCATGAAAGGACACCAAATTTGAAACATTTCCTTTACCGCAACCGCTTTGATTACTTACAGTTATGCTGCTGTGTCAGACTCTGTGACATGGAGATGCACTGTCGTTGTCTTTGACAGTGAAGATGTCCCAGAGTCATCCAGAGCCAGGAGACACAAACACACATTATGACAACAAGAACACTTCAGCAGCTACAGGGGATGTGAGCCAAGAGACACAAACACATCATGACAACAAGAACACTTCAGCAGCTACAGGGGATGTGAGCCAAGAGACACAAACACATCATGACAACAAGAACACTTCAGCAGCTACAGGGGATGTGAGCCAAGAGACACAAACACATCATGACAACAAGAACACTCAGCAGCTACAGGGGATGTGAGCCAAGAGACACAAACACATCATGACAACAAGAACACTTCAGCAGCTACAGGGGATGTGAGCCAAGAGACACAAACACATCATGACAACAAGAACACTTCAGCAGCTACAGGGGATGTGAGCCAAGAGACACAAACACATGACAACAAGAACACTTCAGCAGCTACAGGGATGTGAGCCAAGAGACACAAACACATCATGACAACAAGAACACTTCAGCAGCTACAGGGGATGTGAGCCAAGAGACACAAACACACATCATGACAACAAGAACACTTCAGCAGCTACAGGGGGATGTGTGCCAAGCGGATGGCACAGAACTGGATGGTCCCCCGTGTTCCTTGTTAGTTCACAGCGCTGGTAGCTCCGGGCAGCAACTGGCTGAGGTCAGAAAAAATATGCAAAGGCTTCAGACAGAAGTTGACCTCACGACCTGCCTGTCATGTTCACTAGAGAGAGCATTACACAGTCGTGATTTGTTTGTGAGAATTAAAAAGGAGAAAGGTGGCACAGTGTCTGATGCACATGTCTAGGAATCGAGAGAATCTGGATTTGTGCCCAGCTCAGGCGAGCCATGTTTTTCTCCCGTTCCTTCAGACAGCTAGTGGTAGTCTAGGTATTGGTCTTTTTGATGAGTTATTGACCACAGTGCTATGTGCAGTTGGACTCGGTGCACAGAAATGAACCCACGGTGAAAAGGAATGATGCCCCTGGCAAAAAGTCTGAAGGCAAATTGATTTTGAGTAAAACAAAATTTGCCAGGAAAAAAAGGTGGGGGGTGGGGGTCTGGACACTGTGTAAACACACTGTCTCAGGGAAGATGAGAAATTGGGTGCAACAGTCAGGTTACACAATATATATCACTGTTTGTCTCCGTTTCAAAGCTCCGTCGTGCGTTCCATGTCATGTGCCACTCACAGTGAAGCATGTTCTTTTAGAGTGTTGGGACTTGCATGATGTGAGACATAAACACTTTACAGCAGACTAGAGAACTAATAAATATTCATTCTGGCTCACCCGGTCTCAACCAGTTTCGACCGGGTGACGCCAGAATGAATATTCTCTGTTACTGCTGTAACTCTGCCAAAGCCAGTTGCAAGCCTGGTTGAGAAAAAGAGGAGCACAGCAGCGAACTAGGTCAAACGTTCCTTGTAAGAACGCTTGACCTGCAAAGCGCAGCAGTAAACTAGGTCAAACGTTCCTTGTAAGAACGTTTGGCCTAGTTGCGGGCCTTCAGTCACAAAGAAAGTGGCCCCAGTTCTACTTTGAGACACTTGACCCTCACCCCCAAGTCACCTCAAGTCACCCCCAAGTCACCCCAAGTCCTTAATTAAGTTCTTGATTAAGTTCCCCCAAGTCCTTAATTAATTTTTAATCAAGTCACCCCAAGTTCTTAATTAAGTTCTTAATTAAGTTCTTAATTAAGTTCTTAATTAAGTTACATCAAGTTCTTAATAAGTTCTTGATCAAGTTCTTACTCAAGTCAACCTAAGATTGTAATTAAGTTATCCTTTAAGTACAACCAAGTTCTTATTTAAGTTTATCTTATCAAAAAATACAATCTATGTTTTTATCTTAAATAGTAGATGCCTAATATAGTACACACACGCCTCAAAAAACGCGTCATCGTTGAGGATGTCTTGCTCACGTTCTCTGCGCGAGATCGGTCAGCATAGATCTTAATGAAGTTCTTACAACCTAAGCAACCACATTGATTACAATTCTGGTCTATGGAAATGTCTTTTATAGACTCCATGTCTTTATTTATTGACTCCATCATTTTATAATACGCCATGATCTATTTTTATCAAAAAAAAACAAAAAATTAAGTTCTTAAAATATTATTACATTTCAAATGGATCAAAACGATCTTTGTTGTTGGTGGTTTTTGGCAAGCTTTTGTCTTCTGTATTTAGGGTTCAGGTTGTTTTGACTGCTTTTGTTCTTGTTGGGCCCTTGTTTATATATTTTATAACAGTAATAACCACCCCAGTAGCAGCAAGGGCGCCAAAAATGGCAACAGTACACGCCTCAAAAAACGCGTCATTGTCGAGGATGTCTTGCTTAACGCCCTTGGCGCGAGATTGGTCAGCATAAATCTTAATGAAGTTCTTACATTCCTAAGCAACCACATTGATTACAATTCTGGTCTATGGAAATGTCTTTTATAGACTCCATGTCTTTATTTATTGACTCCATCATTTTATAATACGCCATGATCTATTTTTATCAAAAAAAACAAAAAAATTAAGTTCTTAAAATATTATTACATTTCAAATGGATCAAAACGATCTTTTGTTGTTGGTGGTTTTGGCAAGCTTTTGTCTTCTGTATTTAGTGGTTCAGGTTGTTTTGACTGCTTTGGTTCTTGTTGCCATTGTTTATATATTTTATAACAGTAATAACCACCCCCAGCAGCAGCAAGGGCGCCAAAAATGGCAACAGTTTTAAGTTCAATATTCCATGAAGACTTTGGTGCTGTAGGCCTTGAATCACATGGTGTTTTTATAGCTGGCATTGAATCAACTTGTTCTGGCGTTGGCGTTTATTATGAGTTATATTCTGTAACATTAATTTTTTTTTGTCTGTTCCACTCTGCTAATTTTCTTCCTGCTTTAAACACGCCCAGGATGCTTTTCACTGGTCTCCACCTGATTCAGTGTTTTCTGATTCTGCTGATTTTCTGGCTTGGTTACTTTCTCCACCTGATTCAGTGTTTTCTGATTCTGCTGATTTTCTGGCTCGGTCATTTTGAAGGGAAATAAAATCTATATGATTAAAAGTGATAATCCCATGATTAATGGTGATAACAATGTTCCAAATCTGTAATACAGATCACAGCTTAGAGACTCTAATGACTCTAATGACTTTGTTAAAACTGGATCCTGCGTTAAATCATACATAAAGTCTTGTTCAGAATCAATGGGAGCAAATTTACTAACTAGTTTAGTGTATAAACTAAGAACCGTTTGCCCGACGCTTTTCACCATTCTCGACCCCAGTTGCGCTTCATACCTGTTGTGATACTTTATAATGTCTTGCGGCGACATCTGTTGAATCTGTTCAATGCTGAATTCAGTTCCGAGGAACTGTTTTGTTTTTCCACATGCTGCCAAAGAATACAGCCTCTCCTTTTGGGCATAATAGCTTGGTCATCAACTTGGACATTCATAAGTTCAGGAAGGTTTAGGCCGCCCTGTAGCTGCAGTAGATCATCGCTGTTCATGTTTTTTATTAATTAAATTATTTATTTTTTAAAAATGAGCACCGAAAAAACTGTCGCCAACCTTGTATACCATTCTGCTGTTATTGAGGGCTAAGTGTAGGATACACGATGCTTGGTAAAAGCTTGTTAAAAATAAAGCCAGCAGATCTTGTAAACTAGACTTTGAGGATTCAGCAAAACTGATTGCTATTATTGCAGCTTCATTTGCTACGAAAGATTTTCTAGTTAAGCAAGATATAATTCCAGAGAATAAAATATGTAAAAAAATACATTTATAAAAAATGGCTTCACTCGTAATGATGATAGCGGCGCTGTGGTGAATGCGCTCGCTTTTAGCGAAGTAATTACGCATTTAGTAAACTACGGGACGACGGCGAGAGAAAAAGACATAACAAAGCTGTGGAGCAACTAGCCGCAGCACAAGACGCCTATGAAAAGCATAGAATTAAGCAGTTAGATTTTATTAATAACACACTGAAAAAAACAGGGACACGCAGCTTATACATTATAAAGACGTTGATCAAGCAATAAAAGAATATTATCTTGTAACAGGCAAACCAATCGAGACATTGCCCCCACCAAAATTCAGCGACTTTTATCAACCATCAAAAAACAAAAGATGCAAGAAATCGTGTTTGTTATCTTTGGTATGTCCGTCGTGTATTTTGTTGCGCATAATATTGGCTAAATAAAAAATGAACAAAATCTATTATTCGCCAAAAGGATATGGAAGGGAATAACAGCAATTAAAAAGCTAAGCCAAGCAGCTGGAGTCAGTGAACAAACAGCGAAGGAATGGTTATCTAAACAAGCGATTTGGGCAAAATTTATTTACCTGCGCCTAGACGAATACAGAGACCGCACTTTGTGAACGCAATACCGAACGACACCCATCAAATGGATCTTCTATATTTACCCCATGATACGATTAGACGAAAAAGATTTAAGTACGCCTCACAGTCATTGACATAGCTTCAAAGATACAAAGATGCGGAACCATTAACACAAAAGAGTGCTTCTGCTGTTGCTGTTGCCATACAGCTGATATACCAACGAGGCCCGCTAACTTATCCCCGCATGATTCAAGTCGATGATGGAAAAGAATTTAAAGGTCAAGTGAATCAATTATTGTTGAAACATAGAGTTACCATTAAAAGAGGCATTCCAGGAGTTCACAGATCACAGGCTTTAGTTGAAAACTTTAACAAACAGTTACCTGAAAGACTTTTTTCCTACCAGTATCACAGAGAGCTGATTGACAATTCTCGCAACACAGAATGGGTTAGAAGACTGCCCTAAATTCTACGGGCAATGAATAATGAAGAATTTAAAGGGCAAAACCAGTACAAGCAATCAAAAAACAAACAATAAATGTTGCTGAAGACTCCAGTTCATCCAGCAAACTATTACCGTTTGGTTTAAAAGTAAGGTACCTTTATTTCCCGGGGGGAAGCAGAAGGGGACACTCGCATCAGGGCAACCGATCCAGTTTGGAGTGTCGATCCATATGAAATAAAAAGAATTGTAAAAATGAATCCGCCCGTGTATTATTTACGAGAAACTGACATAACAAAACAGCCAGCTCCTCAAAGATCTTTTGTAAAGGAAGAACTGCAGATAATTCCGCCAGACACAGTTCCAGTTGCTTAATTAATTTTAATTACATAAATATATTTAAGTCTAAAATGGAAACCCAAAAGAAAGAACATGGAACGGAAGCAAGAAGGATAAAGGAAGAGACCTTGGAATTGATAGGGGAATCATTTAGGGCGTGTGCTGCTATTAGGAATTAATGCAAAAATCAAATGATACGTATTCTGTTGTTAACGAAACAGCTACGAGGATTCCTTGGCACAGGGCAGATCGGCCCAGAGCACTTGCAGCCCCTAAACCTATATTTTGACTATCAAATATGGAGAAAAGAATATTTTGAAATAAAAAAAAAATTTGTGCACGTCAAGCAGAAATAAGAAAAAATTGGAATAAATTGGAAGATGATGTGATTGATCTTCTAAATAAATTTCGGGAAAAATATGAGCCCGAATATAAACTCTCCGGTGAAGAAAATATGTAATTATACTGTTCTCCGATGTCCAATTGCATATGAAAACTCTGGATTAACAAATACTCGTTTTGTGTTTGTTCTATCTAATGACTTCTTTGTTACAACAGTTGTGTTGATCTCATGTAGATTAGATTGCAGTTTACGTTGTCATGATGAAAAGTCTTATTGTCAAACAATGCTTCTTTGTAGTTGTCATGCCGATATTTTTTGACTGCACAACACTGCGAGATATCCTTTTGCTTTCTTAATGGTTTTCTCCTGGCACGAAATACTGTACATTTTTGACCTTAACCCAACAAACTCCTTAATCACCTTTCCAGATAATTCATCCTCATCTTTCCTAAAACCTTCTTGTTGGTAATTGAACGCAAAGGCGAATCTTTAGGGTAATCGGACGTGTCGTACCATCCCGCATGCCCTTTAGCTACTTCTAATTCCATGTCTTTATAGATGTCTTCAGTAGGGATATCTATAACAAAACTAAACAGTATCTGTGTAAAGTACTCTGGACTCTGGATACAGGGTTTAAAGTAGTCATAAAGAAATTCTAACATTAAAAGCTTTGATAATTCTAAAACGGTAAACCCGATAAATACAGGTTTGTCTAATTTGACTTTCTTTTTTTTCATCATTATGCCAAAAAGCTGATCATGAAATCTTCTGAAGTCCGATAATTAGGTTTTGAAGTCAGCTTAATTGCTTCGTTCTCTTTGGTGACTAATCTGGCATCTTTACGCTTGTGCGGATTCTCCATAGTCTTTCCAAAACAGCTGTTGTTCATCAGCTTGAAAAAGTCTTTTTCTGAAGCATCTGTGGATTTAGTTCTGAGATCAGTGTTCTTCATGATGTATGGTTTCATGAACTGTTCTTGATCAAAAGCAATTATACGATGAACGCTGTCAACTTCAAACCATGTCTTAAATAAAATTGCAGAAGTCTGTAATGACATACATAATTTTTTTTGCCCCGAAGATTAGGCACAAGTTTTAGGTGGTTCGGTTTTTTGCCATCTTCAGACTTTCTGCAGCTAACGGATAGTCATTATGCAAGTCATGGAGTTCATGAGGATATTCTAAGTCAACTTCTAGAATGAAACCACGCTGTTGACCCACGTCAAACTGCCCAACCACTTAATGCCTTTTGAATGTTTTTCGGATCGACGCTTGTGTGCATTTTAAAGTTGCGTAATGGAAGTGATTGCGCCATTGCCCATCCATACAGATTGTTTGCGTCTAAATACATAAGATAGTTAGACCTTTTACTTGGATCATAGTCGTCCAAGTATTTGTTGTTTGCTTTACAGTAATGATGCGACACCATACTAATTCCTCCACGCAATCCGTTTTCAATCATCTGAATCATTGGTAAATCAGACAATAAATCAATCTGTACTCCAGTAAACTTTAAGAAAGCATCCCAACTCATCCCAGGCGCAGAAATATAATGCGCGGGATCCAAACTGTAATGTTTCATGCAGGTCTTTCTATAATTTTCAAAGACGTCCGCCAACAAACATACATCAGCCATCAAGTAGGAGTCATGATAGTCTCCCATCGTTTTACACTCTAACTTCTGCCACGCATCTTGAGCATGCTGGTAATCGAATCACTGATGTCCTTTCCTCTGAGACTAGAAAAGAACGCGCCTTTAGGCGGAAGTGTATCTTCGTCAAACCTTTCCCAACTGTTCATGTACTCATAAGGGTAAACGCCCTTTCTAACGAGAGTTGAGTCAAAATATTCTTCCGTTATTGGGCAGGACTTTAAGGACATAGCCAGCGACTCTAATGAACCCATCATGTGTTGCATAGAGTCATAAAAAGACATGTTATTCAGATTAAAACACATGTACTTTTCGATGACTGTGCAATGCATGACACCCTGAAGGCGTTGGTTACTGCTTGCATTATAAGGTGAGAGTCGTAACCTCGCAAGTTATGAAAGAATACAGGCAGCTTCCATGTCTTTGGTTCAAACTTTAGTTGAAGATTGCATTTACTGTGTGCTGCTCCTCTGAACTTCCCACTAATGTGATCATGGTCTCTTACTTTTGGATTCGCTGCGTCTGATGAGAGGCCTAAACCGCAAATCCAACAATGTGTGGCTGAGTCATACTGTTGTTGGTCTTCAGGCGCCATTATGATTTCAAATAAATTCAGATTATTAGAACAGGCGTTACGCACTTGCTGCATGCGCTGTAAAAATCTTTTGGCCGCATTTGGCCCTCTGTATAATTCTGGCGTTGAATGAGCGCCATCCGATCTGACGATAATGAAAGCGAATGAACAAATCTGGTGATTACTCACAAAGTCTGTTTTTGGGCGTTTCTGTGGGGTTGGTCCCTCATAAGAAACAATGAGTGATTCGAAGTCTGCGTAAACAACATATGGAGAATTTTGCATTTTTTTTTCCAGTTCTTAAAAACTAACTTTAGATCCTGGTGGGGCGTAATTAGTTCTGTATTACAGTCAACTGGGCCGATACAATGTTTCTTATGTTCAAGCGCAGTTTTTATCGGATGGAATTCTTGTTAAACATTTTCTGCAGAATTCTTGTTTGCCATGATCTTTTGAAGTAGCTTCATTAGTCTACTCATTGTGCGTATCAATGCGTAATGGGGTAGCCCCGCTGGCGAAAACATCAGTAGTAAGACAACATGATTTTGTCTGGTTCGCCAATCGATGGACTGTTCTTGGACACTCTAATAGCAGTAGATTTGTTTCCTCACCCCATGTGTAGATATTAACAGTTATTGGTTTGTTTTGTTCTCAAACTGATCAATTTGGTCTATACCAACAGGAAAGGATATTCCACTAAAGTTAAGATCATTGATGTAAGGGTGATAGTTAGACACTCTCTCTGCGTTTTTGCGGATATAATGCAGCCTTGCGAGAACACACCACATAAAACATTTGTTGTCTGTATTCTTTATGTTTAGAACTGCTCTTTTTGCAACTAATGCTGGAGGTAGTGGAATGTAAGCCTTACCAACAATCGGCGCATACTTAGCCTGTTTTAAATCTAATCTCTAAGACTTCGCCCTCTGACCAACCAGAGCCTCTCATTTTGGCTTCTTCACGGCCACATCAAACTGTGTAAGCAGTTGGTCTGCCCAACCGGGTGTTAAGTCATTAGAGGAAAGAATAGTCTGCTGTTTAGTTGAGACCCAGACTTCTAGGTTTTCTTCATTTATTGTTATATAGTCGATTAAAACAGCTAACATTACTTTAACTGGGGGTCTATTGTTAGTTTACCCGGAACTTGAGAAATAGCATGAGCAACACTTGCCTGTACGTTTGCTGGATTAATGACTTCTAAATCAATATCATTCAGTGCTCTTGATAAATCTTCTTGCATTGCTTCAAACAATTCGTCTGGACCTTCATATATCTTATCCATGCTGAGTTTCTTTTCTAACTCAAAATATTAATTTAAATCAAAAAATAATTAATCAATATCGATGGTCTTTTTGTGTTTAGACTCATAAACTAAAGTATAAACACCCTTTGGCGTTGTTAATGTGAGCTGTTTAGAACAGAGTTTAATGTTTCGTTTACTTTTTTTAAGCATTCCTTTTTATCTGCTCGGGGTCTGGCTGTTGAGAAAAACTTGTCCTCGCCTTTTCTTTGAAGATCAAACTTTTGCCCTTTTGTAGTCATAAAATCAGCCTGTAAACGACTAAATTCTTCATCCGTGATTTTGAGTCAACCAGTGCTTTATTTATAATCAGCTTAAAGGAGCTAAGTTTAGCTGTTATTAGTTGAACCATAGCTGTGTGTTTTTTGGGAGTTTAGTTTTTATTTTTTTGCTAGCAGCACCTACAGCTAATGAACACAGGCCGAGAGCTAAAGACAAACCGCCTAGAGGTAAAGCTGCGGGTGCACCTATGCCTGTTGCTAAGAGACCTACACTTGTTTCCCGCCGATGCAGCACTTATAGTTGAAGCTCCAGTATTAACATAGGTAAAAAGCATTAAAGGCAGCAGAATACCTTCGTTTGGTTTTGCTGTATTTTGAAAGGTCCTGCCCGACATGCCTACCGTCCCGCTGTAGCCGTATTTGTCCCTGAAAATAAAGAAAATGAGCAGGCGTCCCGGAAATACGGGTTTTGCGTTCGCGTCCCGGAAAATTAAAAAGTTCGAAAATGACCGTTTAATTTCGCTAGGATCCGTTCAAAGTCTCAGGCTGGCGCCAAGACGAAGCGAATGTCCATCGCGCAAGTGCGCGGCGCGGTCATTTCTACCCCCCTGCTTCAACAATGGCGTCGAACAAGCGAAAACAAGTTTTCACCGATTTCGATTCATCTCCAAAGAATTTAAGCGCAGTCAAACGCAGCCAGACGTTTCGACAGGATATACAGAGTTCTGGCCTGTATCAAGCCAGGGAGGAAAGGAGAAACGTTCGCTTTCTGCGAAGTTTGTGCATGTGATTTCTCCATCAAATCCGTGGAAAAGACGACTGTCGGCGGCACACACAAACTGACAAGCATAAACGAACATAAAAAATTTCTGAAGCACAGCAACAGAATAAAAAAATCACTGGATTTTTTAACAGTGGAGTGTCAACTTCGGCCACAAAGAAGGAATCTACAGCCGTCATTCGTGCTGAAGTGATGATGGTGGACATTGTTTTGGGGAACAAAATTTGCCGTCGCAACGTTGGACAAACTCAGCAAAGCAGTGAAAGTCATGTTTCCCGATTCGGAAATAGCCAAGCAGTTTCGCAAAGTCCAGGTCCGAGGGTGCACTAGAGAGACAGTACAAAGAGGCTGACCTGGCTGATCTGAAGAGTGCCTACTACAGGTCTCTTCAGCCCTCTCAGTCCTCATTAGTACAGAAAGAGTGCAGCTACACACAGCAGTCTACACATCCGTAGGTCCGCCATCTGTTTTTGTCGTCTGCACTTCCGGTTGCGTGTTTTCGATGTACAGTGTCGGACTGTTGGTTGAAACGTCCCGTCCATTCACATTTCCAGTTTCTTACTATGTTCATTGTTGGTATGACGGACAATGCACAGTGTTGGCCGGCCGGCCGCACTTACGTCTGAGCTGATGCTAAAGTAAAAGTAGAATACATGTGTGTGTGTGTGCGCGCGCGCGCGTGCTTGTGTCTGTGTGCTTGGTGTTGTGTGTGAGTGTGTGTGTGTGTGTGTGTGTTAATTTTGTGTAAAAATGCGCGCGCAGCGTGTGTGTGTGTGTGTGTGTGTAATTTTGTGTAAAAATATGCTAAAAGTAAAAGTAGAATACGTGTGTGTGTGTGTGTGTGTGTGTGTGTGTGTGTGTGTATTGTGTGTGTGTGCGCGCGCGCGCGCTTGTGTCTGTGTGCGTGTGTGTG
>JAFLJL010013486.1:7500-12198 GCA_018398815.1 Conus ventricosus | reverse complement strand
GTAACATGAAAAAAAAAGCCTTTGGTCATGCAATTGACTGAGCACAGCACATTCTAGGCACGTTGCAACAGACTGCTAGCTTGATGGGCTGCTAAAACTACTGTGACCCGAGATGGAATTGGTGATCGAACTGCCGAGTTGAAACTGTTCTGTGTGCGTTCATAGCTGAACATTGTTTGCCGTTTTCAATTGGATTAGATTTCGTTGAACTGGGAAAGCAGTTGAAAGTTATCCTTTGACAATTAAAAGGGACAATTTTGCTGATAACTTTCAGCAAGATCAGCATGCATCAGATCTGTATCCAGAAGATGGTCCCGCACTTACACCCGTATGCATTTATGGAGACGGTAACTGTCTCACAAGAAGAGCCTCACTATTAGCCTGTGGCAGTGAAGATTTGTACTTAGAAATGTGTGCCAGATTTGTTAGGGAACTGGCACTGAATGAAGACCACTACCTATCCAATTCTAACCTGTCATCAGACATCCCTGAAGTCACAAAGGTGTATGCTCAGTACTCTGACTTTTATAACAGGGATGATCTGACCACTGAAGAAATTAAGCGTGTTTTTCAGAGGAGGTAAAGGCTGCAACTGTGATGAACTCGTACTTGGGCATTTGGCAAGTGCATATTGTTGCCAGTGTCTTCCAGACTGTGGTCTTCTCCATATACCCTACATTTGGGGGTAACAACGTCCGCTGCCACCTTCATCAACCACTTCTTCCGAGAAAACTTGCTTCTCAGGAAACAGATGTACCAGGAGCAAGAGTCGGTATAGTGTGGTCAGGGATAAATGGGAAGGACCTTCCTGAGGTTGTGTGGCGGTCGGTATAGTGTGGTCACGGATAAATGGGAAGGACCTTCCTGAGGTTGTGTGGCGGTCGGTATAGTGTGGTCACGGATAAATGGGAAGGACCTTCCTGAGGTTGTGTGGCGACCGAACCACTTCGTTGCCTGTCTTCCAACAAGAAAATCTGACAAAGTTGCCAAGCTTAAAAGGCCATCCAAAAATGACATACGTGCTTTTTTTCTCAAAAATACCCAAAACAGATTAGGAATCATGTTTTGCTGTTAGATGGAGGGGATGCAGATGCCAAGTGGCATTCATGTCTTGCCTTGTTGGCTACATCAGCATATTAATTACTTGCTCAGTAGTCATTCTTCTGCAATTTTGACTTTGTAAGGGTAATCTCCACAAGATGACATAATCAATATTTCTTTCTTGTATGTTTATTTTTGTTAGGCATTGAGATGTGTGTGATTGAAACAAATGATTAAAATAAAAACTGTTGATTTGACTTTAAAAATTGAGAGAAAAGAAGCTTACAAAATATTTTTTGAAAATTACACACCAACTTTGAAAACTTCCAGCACTGACACATCTTCAGACCTGCCAACCATTACGCATTTCGCGTAATTTATTACGCCCAAGTGATAATTCTTACGCCCTTACGCATTTAGCCAAAAAATTACGCATTGAAAGTTTTCAACCAACAAAAAACACAAAAAAAAAACGGACGAAAAAATCGGCTTATGTACAGACACGCACGGCGCCGTGCGTATAACCAGTAATCTTCAAGAAGCGTTTCCGGTCATGCGCAGTTCGTTTCACCATCTTACCATTCAGCGAAGTTGGCGTCTTTTTGAAGTTTTAGCTACGAAAACGTCGAAACGTGGAGTAGAAAGTTTTGGACAAGATGCGAAAAAGAAAACACTTGGTCAAAAGTTCCGAAAAGAATACTCGGAAAAGTTCCCCTGCATACGACCTTCGGCTAAAGGTGTAAATTGTGCACGGTGTACCACTTGCGAGTCGGACTTCACAATTTCCAATCGCGGGATGGTGGATGTGAAGCGTCACCTCGAGTCACGCAAGCACATCGATTCCTCTAACGCGCCGAATTCTTCCAGCATCAACACTTTTTTCAGACTGTAGACACCTCAAAAGAGGATGAAATAGGAAAAGGGTAATTGGGGGTGAAGCATTGGTGGCCGGATTTTTCGTCGAGCACAACATCGCTCTTAGCGCAGCCGACCATGCATCCCAGCTTTTTACAGGAGCGTTCTCAGATTCGGAGATCGCCAAACAGTTCAAGAGCGGTCGAACAAAGACAACACACATTGTAAGGACCCTTCTCATGGAAGGCTTAACTGCTGCTGCATCTCGACTGCAGAATGGACCGTTTGTGTTGGGGATTGATGGAAGTCAGGGGGGGTGGGGGGGGCAAATTCTTTCCTGGGGTGGTGCGATACTTAAAAAATGACACAATCACCACTGAGCTGATAGCCAACCCCACATGCACAGAATCGTCAACAGGGAGAACATTTTTTAGGTTATGTATTTCTTAATTTCATGTTCCCAGTTTCTCCATCTTCAAACTCCCCCCTCCCCCCCCCCCCCACCCCCCCCTCCTCAAGTTCAAATCTTTGCCAAGTCATTACTATCAAGACAGTTTGAGTTGTTGACCTGCGCTTGTTTTTTTTTCCACCACTGATTAGATAAGATTGTTCGTCTATGTGTATATTGTCTGACCTTATTCAAGTTTAAAAGGTGCCAGTCTTGAATAAAAGTTACTTTGTGTTAGGTTTCATCATAAAATGGGAGCAAACGTTACCCCACTTGTTTACTGTTTATTGTTTACTGTTCCCTGCCTCATTTCATTTCCAATTTTTTAGTGGTTTCTGGCGCACTATCAAGCCTTGGTGTGCCATGCCATGATGGTTTAGGGATTTAAATGTGTGTGTTTCCAGTGTATTCTACATTTTCATAATTTGTAGAGATTTCTTGTGACACTTAAAAGAAAAAGCTTGTTTTGAAGAAAGTAAAGTTCACAAAAATTGTGTGAACAATTTCATCACATCGTGTTTGTTTGAAAAAAGGTAAATGTCGCGCTCGATTACTCTTAGCTCTCAGAAATTACACATTTCTGCCTCACTGAGCTTCAATTCTTACTCATTGGTCTCTTAGGGGGTGGCAGGTCTGCATCTTTGACCTTAATTGTTTCAAACATCAGTAATGAAACTTCGTAAAAAAAAAAGAAAAAAAGAGGAACTAGGGAATGATGATTATTTTATTATTTATGTGATGAACTGAAACGTGTGCAATGTCACACAGATGCTGGTTGTTTCTGATCAAACTGATGCAAATTAACTAGAAAGACTTGGTCACATGGGGAGTAAACAATTTCAGGTCAATAAAAACTTATCTGCATGTGTTTTGTGTCAGAACAAAACTAATATACAAGTTTGATATTAGATACTTTATATTTGGCAGTTTTTATATTTAGTGTCTAATGTAAATACAGGTTACTTCTTCACAATACTAAAAGGTAAGGTAAAGGTTAGTCAAGTAGCCATTTCGGCCGTGGGCCGAACGCTAGTTTCCACTACTCTGGGTCGTCAAATAAGGGCAGGGCCCAATACTCTCCCTCGCTGCATTCACCTTCCCCACCCTGAATAGGGCCAGGTACCCATTTTCAGCTGGATGGACGAGAGCATATGGAAAATTTTCTTCTTCTGAGAGTTGTCTTGATCACAAGTCTCCTGCGGCGGCAGGCAAGCACTCTAACCACTCAGCAACCGGCTCTCCTTCACATACCATCAATCTAATTAATGATTTTTAACAATGGTTTAAAGTTAATTGATATTTAAAATCGTACATGCCACTGATTTTAAAACTTTCTTAAAATGTGTTCTCTATTTTCATTGAGATTTTGGAAGTGAATCTCCGCACTGAAGAATTACAGACTCGTAATGCTTTATGTTAAATGTCTGATTCAGTATTTTCTTCACTTGCTAGACTCATCTTACAAAAATGGACTTCTGACCTTCGTTTGGTTGTGTTTTACATTCTTAATTTTTTTTTTTTTATTAAAAAATCAATTTGATTTTTTTTTTTGTTTTCTTCACTATCTTTTAATGGAACATCACTCACATCCCATCTAATGGTTAGCAAGTTGAATCTCCCATAAATCACTTTATGAAGTAACTGAATTCATCTGTTTTTCTTTTGCAGTTATATATATATATATATATATAAATATATATAAAATAATGATTAAAAGCAAATCTTAAAACCGGGATGACAGGCTTGTTTCGAGGTCCTTCCTCTCTTCAGATCCCGTGCCATATATATATATATTATATATATATATATCAGTTCAAATGCTTTTAAAATCCACTGGACCCTATGAAAAATGTTTAAAAACTAGTTAAAATGTTTCCTTATTTAAATGTATACCAATGCCTTGAGAATACCGATGCCTTGAGAAATAAGCTCAGGTTCTTTGTATAGTTTTGGATATTTTCTAGTCAGTATTGTAATGCTGTTGCACTTGAACAGTGATGAAAAAATTCATCATACAATGGAGTAACGTATTCTGTGTATGTAATTTATACTGTTAGTGTAGCAGTGTGTCTTCTTTACTTTGACTTTAGCAAGGCAAGTCGTATTTGGGCTTAAGTTCATCTAAAGAAATTGTGCTGTTTTTTTTTGTTTTGTTTGATTTAGGAAACAGTCGGAAATTATTTCCTGTTGGTTTAAATAACTTTATTTCAGAAACAAATGAACAGAATACCTTCATTATTGACAGGACGAATGAGCAACAACAAGCCCTAGGCTTATACTGTGCCCAAATTGACATCCACACAGTGTCATGTGTTTATATGCTCCCACCACAACACAAAGTTCTTATGAAAGAA
>JAFLJL010013486.1:0-2500 GCA_018398815.1 Conus ventricosus | reverse complement strand
TTGATGGTTTGTTCCACGAACAGTGCCTGTAATGATTCTTAGAGCTTCCAGGTGCAAATTTTCCAGATGCTGCGACTGCGTCTCAGTATAATTATCCCAGACAATGTCGGCATAATCGAAGTGTGGCAATATATAGGATTTGTATAAGATTTCGAGAGCTTTTCTACTTAACTTATATTGTACTTTTTGAGACATGAAATTAACATTGTAACAGTGTCATTATATGTTTATGTGCTCATCCCATTTGCAATCAATTGAAGAATGATACCTAGGTGTTTATGCTTGTTAGTACTTTGTAGAATTGTAGAACCAATGTAAGAGGCAATATCACATTCCTATGCGAGTGAGATTCAACAGTTCGTGTTTCCTCAACGTTAAATTTTACTTTCCAAGTTTTAGCCCATGAGTTTATCTTTTCCAAGTCAGCAATAAGTATTTCAGCGCGAGATTGGGATTATCGAGTGATAAATACATGCTCGTGTCATCAGCTAAAAGTTTTATGTTGGACTGGATTTCATTTACAATATCATTGATATATATAAGAAACAGGACCGGGCCTAGTACTGAACCTTGTGGGACACCAGAAGGAATTCTCTTGTATACAGATTTTTCGCCTTTTATGGTAACTGCTTGAGTACGATTTAATAAATAATCAGTAAACCATTCATGTAATTTACCTCGTATGCCAATGGCTTTCATTTTATGCAGGAGACCTTTGTGGCTGACACGATCAAAAGCTTTGGAAATGTCAAGGAAAACGGCTTGCGTTGTTGTACCATTATCAAAAGAGGAACACAGATCATTATATATGCCCTCCGGGGGGTTGCGACCTTGTCGTGGTCGGAGGTTTGCGTGGTCCAGTGATCCCTTAGCTCTGCTGGCGGGGCATCATACTTGGAGATAGGCTGTTTTTTTCATACTGCTTCTAGGCCTGAGAGGTGCAGATGCTGTTTGGCCTAAGCGTAACGTGGTAAGGAGTTGATGCCCTGGTAGGGCTTCCCATGTCAGATAGGCTAAGGGTGAGATCCTGACTAAGAGTAACCCGCCTTTCTCCTTTTCTTGTTTTCTGCCTCCCTTATTTGGCCCTTTTCTATCTTCGTCTCCCCCTTCAAGTCTCTTCTTTTTCACACTCCTTTTCTCTCTGTGGTCTCCTTAAATCCGCCGTGTTTGCCGTGCGGTGCGACCTGTGTCGGAGGGGAATGAGGTCCTGGTGATTGAGAGGGCCAGTGCTTGAGGAGGCCTGTGCTCTCAACACATCACTTTGGCTCGGACCTCTCCTAGACAGGGAGTACACTTTGGCCCGGGTGTACTAATCGGCTCCCCTTCTTGGGGCTGGGTCAAGACAAGCAGTTCCCCTGCTGACCATGTGAACCCCTGCAGTGCTCAGCTCTCTGTCCCCGGGATGTTGAGCATGATCAGGGGGGATGGGGTTAGTTGCTTCTGTTTGTCGTAGTCTCTCTCCCGAAGCCTGGAAGGGGTCAAGACATTGGTTTCTTGGCCCTGGCCCCTTAGTTGGACTCCCAAGGTGGGTGGGTAAGGGAGAGATGAATCATACTACACTAAATATGGCTTTTTCCAAAAACATCCCCCCAAAAGGAAGAGGAAGTCAGCATCCCCTATTTCAGGGATGGTCAAACAGATAGTGATTCTGATACAGAAGTGAGACAGAAGACAGGTTTTTGGGCTTCCTGGCTCGTGATGGAGGGACGGAGCAGGAACGACCCCTTTCAGCTCTGAGCCCTTTTGCCATACAAAAGGGCTTTCAAGGTTTGGCAGGTGACCCTCGGTCCATCAAGAGGATTACGGAATGGCTCGTTCCTTATTGAGTGTAAATCACAGAAACAATCTGACCAGCTGCTGAAGGCAACAAAATTAGTGGACAGGAGATCAGAGTAACTCCCCACAAAACAATTAAATTCATCAAAAGGCGTGATTCGCTGCAGGATTTATCTGGTGTCTCGGAGGCAGAAATTAAATCGGAGCTGGCGTCCCAGGGTGTGACGGAGGTGCGCAGGGTGACAGTAAAGAAGGGTGCAGAAAGAGTGGCCACCAACACCCTCTTTCTGACATTCTGCAACCCTGTGCTGCCTCCGGTCATCAAAGTCGGCTACCTGAATGTCCGGGTTGAGTTATATGTTCCGTCCCCGTTGAGGGTGCTTCAGGTGCCAGAAGTTTGGCCATGTCAGGGACCGCTGTTCTGGGCAGGAGGTGTGTGGTATTTGCTGCAAGGCAACCCATGATGGCCGTGTCATGATCCGGCACATTGTGCTAACTGCGGTGGCGACCATCCCTCCTCTTCCCGAAATTGTCCTTCTTGGATTCAAGAATCTGCTATACAACGAGTCAAAACGGAAAAGAAGATCTCTTTTTTTGAAGCCCGGAAACAGGTTGTGGGCAGTCAGACGCGACAGCTTTTTACCTTGGCTTAAGAAGGTTCCACAGTTTTACCGGACAGTCTGCTGCCAGACTGGAATTCATGTTTTCGTAAGAGAGGTTCACA
>JAFLJL010013485.1:6951-17887 GCA_018398815.1 Conus ventricosus | reverse complement strand
GTGTGTGTGTGTGTGTGTTCTCTCTTCTCTCTCCTCTCTGATTTTATCTCTACTCCCCACCTCCCACCCACTCTCTCTCTCCTCTCTCTCCTGTTTTGTGTGTGTGTGTGTGTTTTGTGTGTTTTGTGTCTGACTTTATCTCTACTCCCCACCTCCCACCCACCCTCTGGTTGTGTGTGGACTTTTTTTTTTTTTTTTTTTTTTTTTTGCTGTCCCAACCTCTGCGCCACCCCCAGGGGTGGTGAACCCACGCCGCTCATTCTGACACCCCGCCACAGCCACAGCCCGACGGCCCCGCCGCAGCCCCGGCCCCGGGCAATCCACAGGGAGCAGTCAATGTCAAGTCTTTTAAGAGGCAACCCCCCGAGGAGACACTGCACTGCTGCCGAGTCACCTCGGTGGTTTTTCAGTGGCGCCGTTCTGATCTAACATACGCAGCCCACCACCTAAAAAGGGCCCCCCACGGACGACAATAATTGCTTAGTCGCGGAGCCGGCGAAGTGACTCTCCCTCCGGAGGGCGCCACCACGTCCGTCCACCGACAGACCCCATGGATCCGCCGATACCGGTGACCCCGACGGAACCGAACCAAAGCCACAGACGTGGAGAGGACATCGAAATTGAGGTCACCATGAGAGCAGGGCATGAAGAGCCACAGAATTTGAGACATTTTTTTTTAATGCTGATCAATGAGAATGAGGATGATTAAGATGATGCTACGGATTTCCATTTCGGTCTGAGACTACATGACAGGGCTGTACTCTACGCTTCCTTTCATAATATATCCCGGCGTCAACCAGGCCCGAGAGATACAGGCACCTGCAGTGTTGGTCAGGAAATTTGAGCAACACTCTCAGAAACGCATCCATTAAGTGGATGAAACTCGACTGTGTGGTGCCAGTCTTCCCAACTGAGTCCGCAGCAAACTCAACTCTGGTAGGAGCCGGTCGGGGCGTGACTTTATCTCTACTCCCCACCTCCCACCCACCCTGTGTGTGTGTGTGTGTGTGTGTGTGTGTGTGTGTGTGTGTGTGTGTGTGTGTGTGTGTGTGTGTGTGACTTTATCTCTACTCCCCACCTCCCACCCACCCTCTGTTATTATCTCTCTCTCTCTCTCTCTCTCTCTCCTCTCTCTCTCTCCTCTCTGTGTCTCTCCTCTCTCTCTCTCTCTGTCTCTCTCCTCTCTCTCTCTCTCTCTCTCTCTCTCTCTGACTTTTTCTCCACTCCCCACCTCCAATCCACCCTCTGTCTCTCTCTCTGTCTCTCTCTCTCTCTCTCTCTCTCTTCTGACTTTTTCTCCACTCCCCACCCTCCAATCCACCCTCTGTCTCTCTCTCTCTCTCTCTCATCTCTCCTCTCTCTCTCTGTCTCTCCTCTCTCTCTCTCTCTCTCTCTCTCTCTCTGTCTCTCTGCTGTCTGTCACTCCCTCTCTCTCTCTCTCTCTCTCCTCTTCTCTCTCTCTCTCTCTCTCTCTGACTTTTTCTCCACTCCCCACCTCCAATCCACCCCTTTCTGTCTCTCTCTCTTCTCTCTCTCTCTATCTCTCTACCCTTGGGTCTCTCTCTCTCTGACTTTATCTCGACCCCCACCTCCAATCCCCCTCTTGTGTGTGTGTGTCGTCTCTCCTCTCTCTCTCTGACTTTATCTCCACTCCCACCTCCCACCACCCTCTGTGTGTGTGTGTGTTGTGTCTCTCTCTCTCTCTCTCTGACTTTATCTCTACTCTCCACCTCCCACCCGCCCTCTGTCTCTCTCTCTCTCTCTCTTCTCTCTCTCTCTCTCTCTCTCGATTTTATCTCTACTCTCCATCCTCTCCCCTCCCACCCACCCTCTGTGTGTGTGTGTGTCTCTCCCTCTCTGACTTTATCTCTACTCCCACCTCCCACCCACCCTCTGTGTGTGTGTGTGTCTCTCTCTCTCTCTCTCTTCTCCTCTCCTC
Source organism: Conus ventricosus (assembly GCA_018398815.1). Taxonomy (NCBI): domain Eukaryota; kingdom Metazoa; phylum Mollusca; class Gastropoda; order Neogastropoda; family Conidae; genus Conus; species Conus ventricosus. The sequence continues at coordinate 15,948 of JAFLJL010013485.1, read as the reverse complement.
TCTCTCCTCCTCCTCTCTTGTGTGTGCTCTCTCTCTCTCTCTCTGACTTTTTCTCTACTCCCACCTCCCACCCCTCCTCTTGTGTGTGTGTCTTCTCTCTCGTGTGACTTTATCTCTACTCTCCACTTCCACCCACCCTCTGGTGTGTGTGTGTCTCTCCTCTTAACTTTATCTCTACTACCCACCTCCCACCCACCCTCTCTTTCTGTGTGTTTGTGTCTGTCTCTCTCTCTCTCTGACTTATCTCTACTCCCCACCTCCCACCCACCCTCTCTTTCTCTCTCTCTCTGTCTGTTACTCTCTCTCTCTCTCTCTCCATCTCTCTCTCTCTCTCTCTCTCTCCTGTGTCTCTCTCTCTGTGACTTTATCTCTACTCCCCACCTCCCACCCACCCTCTGTGTGTGTGTGTGTGTGTGTGTGTGTGTGGGGTGTGTGTTTTGTGTGTGTGTGTTTGTGTGTGTGTGTGTGTCTCTGACTTTATTTCTACTCCCCCACCTTCCACCCACCCTCTGTGTGTGCGTCTCTCTCTCTCTCTCTCTCTCTCTCTCTCTCTCTCTCTCTCTGACTTTTTGTCTACTCCCCACCTCCCACCCACCCTCTGTGTGTGTGTGTGTGTTGTGTGTGTGCGTGCGTGCGTGCGTGCGTGCGTGCGTGCGTGTGTGCGTGTGTGTGTGTGTGTGTGTGTGTGTTTCTTCAATTTAATGTCTATACACGTAAGTGATTTTAGACAACAACAAAAAATAAATAAACAAGGTAGAAAAGGAGGATGGAGGGGAGGGGGGGGGGATAGACAGGCAACTGAAGGAGATAAAGAGATAGAGAAACAGGGAGATAGAAAAAGATGAAGAAGTATAAATGGAAAACGGAAGAAGGAGAAAAAGGAGGATCAGAATGGGAGCCGGAAGAAAAAATGTTAACATGAATAAAAATTGCAACCTATAACATAACTAGAATAACATTTTAAAACATCAAATGAACGCTGAAGGTAACAGATAATAACATTTAAACGTGAAAATAGAATCGTTAAAGGAATCTAAAAATGGTACTCCGAACAAGTCCTAAAACAATGTCACAGATCAAAAGGGGTTTTACTAAAACCTCCTTCAGAGACTTTTCCGAAAAAGAAGGCAGATATGTTTTCATTTTTCTACAGTGGAAAAGTATATGTTCATTAGAAATTTTCCCACCACAAACACAGGTGATGTTGGAAGTGAATTTCGTCTTAAAAGCATTAAGTTTGAATCTATAAGCAAGGGAAGTTAAAAGCCTTAAGTTAGACAATTGACCATACTTAGATATAAAAACATCTCAAAACTCGTTTGGTGGTCAGCAGTGATGAGTGGCCAACATCTTGTTTCTTTCTAAAATGCTTCCAGCAAGCATTCTGCAGTAGGCTATACCCTTCTTTCAGAGATAATGGGATTTTCAAATTATATGCTTCATTTGTATAATCTGCAGAGTTTTTAGCTAGTTTATCTACCGATTCATTGAAATGAATTCCACTGTGTGAAGGCACCCAAAGAAAGGTAAGATTACTACCTCTTAGAATAAGGAAATGCACCAAATGATTAATCTCAAAAATCAATCTTGTCTCACACTAGAATTTGAATTGCTTAAGGCATACAACACTGATTTTGAATCAACACAAAAAAGAATCTGAGTCACTGTTTTCGGAAAATCAAGCAAATAACGCAAAGCCATAAGAATAGCAGTTAATTCAGCTGTAAATATAGATCTGTGCTTTCCAATATAAAAACCTCTTTTGACCTTTAAGTGGGGATAGTGAAAGCAGCACCAGCATTCGTGATTTCTAGAACTGAACCATCGGTAAAAACTTTGAGATGATTTGGATAATTGAGAAATAAATGCTCATTCGCAACTGTGCCAATAAAATTTATATTCTCATTTTTCTTTGCATCGGTATAATTAATGTCAAAATGTCCTTTTTTGTAATTCCCATGGAGGGATAGCACTACATGGATTACTACATTTTACCATATCGTCTAATTCTATTCCTGATTGTTGAAAAGTATCTAGAGTTTCAGTTTTATTGTTTTAAGACATGATATGTTTTTGGCTCGTTTGGGAAGTCAACATCTGATCTTAAGCCAATTTCATTTTCAACATTGTTTTCACGTAAAGAGCCTTTTAACAAATATTTAGCGATGGCAAGCTGGCGGCATTCATTTAAAGGAAGTACTCCTACCTCTCTATATGTCGCTAATGTTTGATGTATGAAAGGAACCCCCAAGCCAATCGAAAAGCTTTACAATCCACGCTTTGTAATTTGTTTAATAAATATTTTGGAGCGGTGAAAAAAACTTCTTGACCATACGTAAGCCTAGAGCGAACAAGACTTATCGCTAGATGTTTTAGTACTCTGACATCTTGGCTCCAGTATTGCTTACTGATAACTTTTAAAAAATTTAAAGTTTTTCTTGCTTTAGATAACAAGTATTCAATGTGATAATTCCAGTTTAATTTAGAAGTAATATGAACCCCCAAAAACTTTACCCTTTGTTTATATTCCAAAATATCAGACCCAATATGGAGGGATGGTAAATTGGGTGGATCAGCACCATTGTTAAATAAAACCAAATGAGTTTTCTCAGTTGATAGAGTTAGTCCATTTTCAAACAAGTAATTATTTAATTTATCTAATTCCATTTGATAAGCTTTTCTATAGTAATTTATATCTCTTTTGGTGACTTCTTTTTCATGACACATTCATCCACATGCAAATATCATCTGCATATTGTACTAAGTTGACATTTTTTGACAAACATTGAGGTAGGTCATGAAATAATATATTAAAAAGATGGGGCCTATTACCGAGCCTTGTGGAATACCCATTGTAGGCATGCGTGTAGTCGAATAGGAATTTCCCACCTTTGTTTGCATGCTTCTTTTCATCAATAAGTCTTTTATGTAAAAGTAGATGTTCCCAGACAAACCAATTTGTTTCAATTTATATAGTAATTTATGATGCAAACACGATCATAATGCCTTTTTTATATCAAAAAAGGTTGCTAGAATATTCTTTCTGCGAGCAAATTGATGCTTTACCTGTGTAGTCAATTTGACAAGATGATCAATGGTGGACCTACCCTTTCGGAAACCGGCTTGGTTTTTTGGGATCACTTTATTTTTATTACAATAAATATTAGTCTGTTTAAAACTATCTTTTCCATAAGTTTGCCTACATGCGAAGTTAATGATATAGGTCTGTAATTATTCTATTATTTTTCGTTTTTCCTTCTTTAGGAATCGGTATTATGATAGAATGTTTCCATATTTTAGGGTTTTGTCCCTGTTCCCAACACTTTTGAAATAAGTCGTGTAGCAACAGTACCCAACTGTCTGGCAAATGTTTAAGTAAGATATTAGAAATAGCGTCCATGCCTACTGATGACTTTTATTAGTCAGGGAAAGTATAGCTTCTCTCAACTCACGTATAGTAATTGGCGCATTGACATAAAGATCATCTGTCCGCTGTGGATCTTGACAGTCATCATTTCTTTCTTCATTTTCCCTGAAACTTTTATGATTTTTTGGTAGTTTGCTTGCATTCATTATATCAGCAAACATATCTACAAATAAATTCTGCCTTTTCCGAATTGCTTGGTAATTCATTGCCATCAAATTTGATTGGACAGTGTGGCAAATGAACGCCATTTTTCATTTCATTAAACTTTTTCCACACCCTCTGTAAGTCTTTATGGGTATGTGTTTCATTGGTGCAGAAATTAGACCAATGTTCCCGCTTGACTTTTGCAATCGTTCTATTACTCATGACATTTGCTTTCTTCATTGGAGCATGCGTTTTTGGCCCCAGGATTTTGTAGGTAATAATTTATATTCTTCTGTTTTCTTGTCAACCGCTTTCTGGCATTCATCATTCCACCATACATTCCCTGCATGTTTATCTGATTTGCGAGCTGCATATTTAGGAATGGCATAATCAGCAGCATTTAGTACTGTTTCTGTAAATTTTGAGTAATAAATGTCTATGTCATCATCTTTAATGCAATCTATGTTTTGTGCACATAAAAAAGCTCTAAATGTTTCCCAGTCAGCAAAGTTATAATTGTATTTAGGAATGACATCTTCATCTCTATCGCTAGATATTTGTTGATCATTGATAGTGGTAACAATGGGTATAGATCACTCCCAAGCGTGTCACAAAGTGGTTCCCATGTGCAATTATGGGCCAAAGCAGGGATATTAAAGATAGATCAATGGAGGGGGCTCTATGATTTGCATTGTCTGGAATTCTAGTCACTCTTCCATCGTTTAAAAGGTAAAGATTTGAGTCTACTATGTTTTCTAAAAATCTGTGACTAGTGATAAAAGTGCAATTTTTCTCCCAAAAAGGGAGTGTGCATTAAAGTCTCCACAAATTAGCCACTTTTTGTTTAGATTTTGTATTGTACGAATCCATTCTGTGTTAATTTTTGTTGGGCCTTTTGGTAAGTAGACAGAAACAACATTTTTTATAAGTTGATCATTAAACTTTAGACTTGCAGCACAGAAAGAATATTTGGATCATTCTTAGGGGCTGGGAATCGCACACTCTATACTGTATTTTTTCATTAATGTATATAGCTGTCTTAATATTTTCTGTTTTATTTACTATCTCATGCACTGGTGGATAATAATAATTTACCAGTTTAGGTAGGCTGTTTTGGTTTACATTCAAAGATTGTAAAATCAGAACCTGGTACTTTGAAGAAACAAGATGTTGAGTTAAATAAGACAGGTTTGTTTTTATAGACCTGCAGTTCCATTGTAAAACCTTAATGGGAACTGACTTTGTCATGATAAGGAAAAAAAGAAAGTGTGAAGAAATTCGGTTATTTGTTTTTAAAATAACACGAATAAACCTCACGTAAAAATGATAAATATAACGCAGAGAAATACGCTTACATAAAAAATAAATAAAAAAAATATTTAAAAAAAGGGGGGGGGGGGGGGGTGGGGGGGGGGGGGGGGGGGGGGGGGGGGGAGTGGGAGGTGGAGGGGTGGTTGTTAATCAATCAACTAAACGAGAAATTATGATAACAATATTTCGCGATGGCAACAAGTCTCAAAAATATAATCCAAAGACAGTCAATAGCCAGTCATTGCACTGTTGAAGCTTATACAAAGCTAAGACAAGTACTAAGCCTAGAAAACATTTCTTATGGAAATGTAATTTTAGAGGTATCCTCAAGCTCAAGAAGTTCGAACATGTTCCATGGTCTTCCATATCGTGGGTAAGGAGGGCATCTGCGGAGGCTAGGTTGTTGGGTGAATGCCAGTGCTGGTGGTACATGGAGGAGGAGGACGTGAATGTTCTTCCCCGGTCTCTCCCAGAAAATGTCCCTCAGATGTCGGCCCACGTTGCCCGCCAAGATGCTGGAACCACGGGGTTGGGTGGATGTCATCCCTCATGAATTTGCCGTGGGTGGAGAAGTTAGAGTGGTTGATGAAAGAAACGTTCTGCATAGATTGTAACCCTTCACTTAGAAATGCATTAAAAAGTTCTCTTTTGACATCAAGTTGGGAGTCACGCACGGGGATGATTTTGCTGACAACAATTTTGATGTTGGGATGGTCAGCAGCGATGTTCTTGATTACTTTTGTGAACTTTTGAGACGTGGTTTTGGGATCTGATGATCTGATGTCATTTATTCCACAATGAACAACAACTGCATCTATATCTACTGGCTTGCCCTCCTGTTTTTCGATTACGGCTGTGGTAAATTGAAAAGTCTTCTGAATATCTTCAGTGGTACGGCATTTACCCGACCGAACGTACAAGCCGTAGGACCAACCCAGTCTCTCTTGTTTTGATACCACTGAAGACAGAATCCCCCAAAAGAACGACTTGTGGAAGCTTTTCCCTATTGTGACGCTTTCGAACATTCTTTTCTGCTTTGACGTCACGCGTGGGCTTACTACATTGACGTCAGTTTTCATATCTCCAATTTGCTTTTGTTCTGTTTCGATTTCCTTTTGTTTTCTTTTTGCTTTATTGTTGTTTCTGCCCGATGTTTTTTGGTGCAGGGGTCAGTGGAGCAGTTCTTGCAGCATCCGCGAAAGTTTTTTCCCGGCTTCGTATGGAAGCCAGGGAGTTCAACAGAGGGGCATGTTTCAGTCTTCTCTGGTTCTTTTGTAAGACAAGACTCGGCGTTAGGTTTTTAATTGCATCGGTCTGGACTTTCACTGTCTTTTCTAGACTGTCAATGCGCTCGAAAAGCGATTGAATCATATACGAAACAGACTCACTGACCTCCGTCTGGGTGCTGATATCTTTGTTTCCGTCTTCTTCAGTTTATCTTGAGGTGCCTCTGTCGTGGAGCTCTGGGCCTGGTCCTGGCGTCCCAACGGTCCCAGCACATCTTTGCTTGCATTTTCAATGCCCACGCCTTTTTTGGTGCCGTCTCTTCTTTTTCTTTTTACAACGCTCGTTAGGCGTTCACCCAAACTTGCTGATCTTGTCAGCATAGGCATAGTGCCTCAGATCAGTAAAAACTTCAGCAGGCGAAATTACTTCTGCTGGGCTATCTCCGCCATCTTGAAACTCGTGTGTGTGTGTGTGTGTGTGTGTGTGTGTGCGTGCGTGCGTGTGTGTGTGTGTATCTCTCTCTCTCTGACATTATCTCTACTCCCCACCTGTGTGTGTGTGTGTGTGTGTGTGTGTGTGTGTGTGTGTGTGTGTGTGTGGTGTGTGACTTTATCTCTACTCCCCACCTCCCACCCACCCTCTGTGTGTGTGTGTGTGTGTGTGTGTGTGTGTGTGTGTGTCTCTCTCTCTCTCTGACTTTATCTCTACTCCCCACCTCCCACCCACTCTCTCTCTCTCTCTCTCTCCTCTCTCTCTCTCTCTCCTCATCTTCTCTCTCCTCTCTCCTCCTCTTTTCTGTGTGTGTGTGTGTGTGTGTGTGTGTGTGTGTCTTTCTCTCTCTCTCTCTGTGACTTTATCTCTATTCCCCACCTCCCGGCCACCCTGTGTGTGTGTGTGTGTGTGTGTGTGTGTGTGTGTGTGTGTGTGTGTGTGTGTGTGTGACTTTATCTCTACTCCCCACGTCCCACCCACCCTCTGTGTGTGTGTGTGTGTGTGTGTGTGTGTGTGTGTGTGTGTGTGGGGTGTGTGTGTGTGTGAGTGTGTGTGTGTGTGTGTGTCAAAGTCAAAGTCAAAATTTTATTTAGAGATGGAAACATTGAATAAGCAACATATCTGCTTTTTTTACATCAAGCCATCTATGAAAAAAAGAAAGAAATAGAAAAGAAAATCAAATCGTGTGCAAGGCCATTCATGAAAAGAGAAGTAAACATACCGTCTTACCCCCTCCCATCTCCTCCCCTTTACCCACTCACTTCCATTCACGTAAAAGGTATCAATGCTCATTGCCGTCCCTATGGTAACATTCACTAAGTGCATATCTTTACCAGTGTATTTCTTTTCTGCACAGGATGGACATTTTTTCAGTATCATATGTGGTTAACGATTCATGAGATAATCTTTCAATTTTTTCTTAAATGTGTTTTTATTTTTGTATTTTTTAAGGGCTTTGTCAGTTTATTCCACAGATTTCCACCTGAATATACGAAACTGGATTTGTATAAATTGTTGCGTGGTCTAGGAATGGACAATAAATGATTATGTCTATGGCAATTGACTCTAAATGTTTCTGTAATCTTTTGGGGAGCTGTTCCATTAATAACGTTATGCATACAAAGGGCTTTATTGAAAAAGAGTCTGTTTGGGAAGGTTAATATTTTGAGTTGTTTGTAATCTTCATCAGTTAGGGAGCTCGATTTTAACAATACTAATTTCAATGCTCGTTTGTAAAGACGATGAATTAATTTAAATTATGTTCACTACAGTTGTCCCAAAGGGTTGATGCATAATCAACTAATGATAAAATATGTGCACAGAAAAAAAGTTTTCGAGAGTGGCCATCAAGGAAGTTTTTTATCCGAGACAACTGAAATATTTTTTGGGAAAGGCGTTTTGCTAAGAATGTTGTATGTTCAGTCCAAGATAAATCTTTGTCAATAATGACACCTAGTGTTTTGTGTGAACTGACTTCCTCAACTTTATATTGGATATGAGTAAAGTCTGAAAATTTGATTTCATTTTTTGTCGTTTTTGTCTTGTAGACACGTACATGCGCTTTGTTTTAATAGCATTTAAAGACATATGGTTTAGTTGTGTCCATTCAGTAAGTTTATCGATATCTGCTTGAAGCTTAATTGTTAATTCATAGGCATCAGAGTCGTTTTCGTGAAGAGATGTATCATCTGCAAACATTTCGCATTTACATTTAACAAAACAAGGCAAGTCGTTTACGTAAATAGTAAACAAAAGAGGTCCTAACACAGAGCCTTGTGGAACACCATATTTGACAGGCATAAATGTTGACAATTTGTCAGCTACAGCTACTAATTGTTTTCGGTCAGATAAAAAAGATGAAATAAGACTTGTGAATTCTGGAGTCAGTTTGTAAAGTTCAAGTTTACGGCACAACAAAGAATGGTTGATGACATCAAAAGCTTTTTCAAAGTCTACGAAGAGAATACCTGCAAATTTATTCTCGTTTATGCTGCAAAGAAGACTGTCGATAAGCTGTATGAGGGCTGTGTGGCACGAATGATGTTTTCGAAAGCCCGACTGACTTTCGTGGAGAAGTTTGTTATCAGCGAAATACGAATACAGAGACTTATGCATATGTTTTTCGATCGGTTTTGCAATGGTTGATAAAATGGATATCGGTCTGTAATTTGATGGGTTTGAAGAATCCCCGGTTTTATACAAAGGAATAACTTTAGCTTCCTTAAATTTCAGAGGAAAAATTTGTTTATCTATGCATAAATTGTATAAGTATGTCAAAGTATCTGTGATAATAGGACATGCCAACTTAAGTATTTTTGTCTCGATACCATCTAAATCACGAGTATTTGATTGGGTTGAAGCAGAGCATACTACATTACCGAGATACGACACTGCCT
>JAFLJL010013483.1:25026-38672 GCA_018398815.1 Conus ventricosus | reverse complement strand
TACAACACCGTCGCTTCATTCATGGACAATCATAGCAGAACTATTTCCCCGGTCCACCTTGCTACAACACCGTCGCTTCATTCATGGACAATCATAGCAGAACTATTTCCCCGGTCCACCTTGCTACAACACCGTCGCTTCATTCATGGACATCATAGCAGAACTATTTCCCCGGTCCACTTGCTACAACACCGTCGCTTCATTCATGGACAATCATAGCAGAACTATTTCCCCGGTCCACCTTGCTACAACACCGTCGCTTCATTCATGGACAATCATAGCAGAACTATTTCCCCGGTCCACCTTGCTACAACACCGCCACTTCATTCATGGACAATCATAGCAGAACTATTTCCCCGGTCCACTTTACTACAACACCGCCACTTCATTCATGGACAATCATAGCAGAACTATTTCCCCGGTCCACTTTACTACAACACCGCCACTTCATTCATGGACAATCATTGCAGAACTATTTCCCCGGTCCACTTTACTACAACACCGCCACTTCATTCATGGACAATCATAGCAGAACTATTTCCCGGTCCACTTTACTTCAAAACCGCCACTTCATTCATGGACAATCATAGCAGAACTATTTCCCCGGTCCACTTTACTTCAAAACCGCCACTTCATTCATGGACAATCATAGCAGAACTATTTCCCCCGTCCACTTTACTTCAAAACCGCCACTTCATTCATGGACAATCATAGCAGAACTATTTCCCCCGTCCACTTTACTTCAAAACCGCCACTTCATTCATGGACAATCATAGCAGAACTATTTCCCGGTCCACTTTACTTCAAAACCGCCACTTCATTCATGGACAATCATAGCAGAACTATTTCCCCGGTCCACCTTGCTACAACACCGTCGCTTCATTCATGGACAATCATAGCAGAACTATTTCCCGGTCCACCTTGCTACAACACCGCCACTTCATTCATGGACAATCATGAGCAGAACTATTTCCCCGGTCCACTTTACTACAACACCGCCACTTCATTCATGGACAATCATAGCAGAACTATTTCCCCGGTCCACTTTACTACAACACGCCACTTCATTCATGGACAATCATAGCAGAACTATTTCCCCGGTCCACTTTACTACAACACCCGCCACTTCATTCATGGACAATCATAGCAGAACTATTTCCCGGTCCACTTTACTTCAAAACCGCCACTTCATTCATGGACAATCATAGCAGAACTATTTCCCCGGTCCACTTTACTTCAAAACCGCCACTTCATTCATGGACAATCATAGCAGAACTATTTCCCCCGTCCACTTTACTTCAAAACCGCCACTTCATTCATGGACAATCATAGCAGAACTATTTCCCCCGTCCACTTTACTTCAAAACCGCCACTTCATTCATGGACAATCATAGCAGAAACTATTTCCCGGTCCACTTTACTTCAAAACCGCCACTTCATTCATGGACAATCATAGCAGAACTATTTCCCCGGTCCACCTTGCTACAACACCGTCGCTTCATTCATGGACAATCATAGCAGAACTATTTCCCCGGTCCACTTTACTACAACACCGCCACTTCATTCATGGACAATCATAGCAGAACTATTTCCCCGGTCCACTTTACTTCAAAACCGCCACTTCATTCATGGACAATCATAGCAGAACTATTTCCCCGGTCCACTTTACTTCAAAAACCGCCACTTCATTCATGGACAATCATAGCAGAACTATTTCCCCCGTCCACTTTACTTCAAAACCGCCACTTCATTCATGGACAATCATAGCAGAACTATTTCCCCGGTCCACTTTACTTCAAAACCGCCACTTCATTCATGGGACAATCATAGCAGAACTATTTCCCCGGTCCACTTTACTTCAAAACGCCACTTCATTCATGGACAATCATAGCAGAACTATTTCCCCGGTCCACTTTACTTCAAAACCGCCACTTCATTCCTTACCTTCCACCACCCATCTTGTACCCCCTACCTTCCCACCGTCACGTGACACTAAACTCAAAGTCCATCCCGCATCTCCCCCCCCCCCCCCCCCCGTCCCTTCCCCCCCCCCCCCCCCCCTTTCTTCTTCTTTGTTATCATGCTAGTTTGTGGCGTCTGTTTGGCTAGCTATTCTCCGCAGCCGTCTCCCATGTCTTCCTTTTCCTGTGATTTCTGTGCAGTCCTCTTTTTCTCCCTGATATTCTCTATCCCCCTCCCTTCTCTCTCCTCTGTTTTCTTACTAGAAAAAACAATCTTTGTATAGAGTTAGGTTTACATCATATATTCTGCATTTAGATTTCTGGTTCATTTACTTGTTTGCCATTAACAAAAATCGTTTAGCATATTATTAAGTTGGGTTTTTTTTCCCCTTCTTGGTAATATGTATACTGAAAATAGTGGTTTTTTTTTTTTTTTTTTTTTTTTGCTTGTTGGCGTCATGCGTGCTATACGCTCATTCATATTTGTGTTGCTAGATGTGTCCAGTCTCTGCTTGACTTTTCGTTTTACTTCGCTTGATTCTTAATATCTTAATACTTTTTTCCCCAGGTTAACCTATTTCTGTTTATCCTCATCCTCCCCACCATCCCCTCAGTTTCTGCCGTCTCTCTCCCCACCATCCCCTCCATTTCTGCCGTCTCTCTCTCCACCATCCCTCAGTTTCTGCCGTCTCTCTCCCCACCATCCCCTCAGTTTCTGCCGTCTCTCTCCCACCATCCCTCAGTGTCTGCCGTCTCTCTCCCCACCATCCCTCAGTTTCTGCCGTCTCTCTCCCACCATCCCCTCAGTTTCTGCCGTCTCTCTCCCCACCATCCTCTCCATTTCTGCCGTCTCTCTCCCAACATCCCTCCGTTTCTGCCGTCTCTCTCCCCACCATCCCCTCAGTGTCTGCCGTCTCTCTCCCCACCATCCCCTCAGTTTCTGCCGTCTCTCTCCCACCATCCCTCAGTTTCTTCCGTCTCTCTCCCCACCATCCTTCAGTTTGTGCCGTCTCTCTCCCCACCATCCCTCAGTTTCTGCCGTCTCTCTCCCCACCATCCCCTCAGTTTCTGCCGTCTCTCTCCCCACCATCCTCTCAGTTTCTGCCGTCTCTCTCCCCACCATCCCCTCAGTTTCTGCCGTCTCTCTCCCACCATCCCCTCAGTTTCTGCCGTCTCTCTCTCCACCATCCCGTCCATTTCTGCCGTCTCTCTCCCCACCATCCCCTCAGTTTCTGCCGTCTCTCTCTCCACCATCCCCTCCATTTCTGTCGTCTCTCTCTCCACCATCCCCTCCATTTCTGTCGTCTCTCTCCCCACCATCCCCTCCATTTCTGTCGTCTCTCTCTCCACCATCCCCTCCATTTCTGTCGTCTCTCTCTCCACCATCCCCTCCATTTCTGTCGTCTCTCTCCCCACCATCCCCTCCATTTCTGTCGTCTCTCTCTCCACCATCCCCTCCATTTCTGCCGTCTCTCTCTCCCCTTACATTAAAATGCTTTACTTTAGTATCCCAGTTACATTTCCCGTTCGTTTCTTTGCTCCTTAATCCATGAAACAAAATATCAGTCACATTTCTTAGTACTTGTCCTCATTAATTTTGAACTGTTCTTCTCCAGGTACGTTTGAGACGCCCACCCATTCAAAAGCTGCGGGTTCGAATCGCGGCAGCGCCAGGAAAAAAAGTTGGCAGCAGAAGGACATCTGGGAGTCATGACCTGGATGCGACCCGGCCCCCCCTTAGAGTGTAAGGAGTTCAGAGCTGAAATACTTGTCTGAGGGGGCGGGTGAGGGGAGGGGCGGGGGGAGTGAGGGGGAAGGCGGGGGTTCTACTCTAAAGACCTGCTGTCAAGCTCTCCCAAGAATTTCTTCCTACTGGTTTTGCCTGTTGAAGTCTTGCGGTCGAAGCATGTTGCTCATTGTCTGGCTTCAGCACGTCCGTTCTTGGAATGAGCAGTCACATTTGAATTTGTTGTTTCATCGCCCGCATGGTGTCAGTGGCCTGCTGACCCGCTGTACAGCCGACCAGTCAGGTGGAGGGTAGACACAACGGCAGGGAGATGACTCCAATACGACCAGCTTGGAAGCAGTGTTGTGTGGCCTCACGCCACCGTCAGAGGATTTTGCACTTAAACACTACAGTAATCCATGTAAGCGTTGTGAGGCCGACCATAAATGTGAGCCAGCACTTAATGTTAAACTGAAAATTGACCTGTTTGACATGGTAGGTAGGCACTCAAGGTCTGACCAGCGTGTTGGGCTAATGAGAAGGTCAGACATCCGCTGAGTCGTAGCCACGAGACCCTCTTCTGCTATTGTCTCATCTTAGTTGTTGATTCTTTCATCCATCAGCTTCAAATCATGCGGAATGTGGCCTCAAAACTTAGGGGATGTGATGTAACGTATATGGACTAGTCCGCACGCAGTGACGCCTCCTTGATGAAACTGAAACTAAAACTGAAAATTGATCATAGGATCTACCCCCCCCCCCCCCCCCACACCAGCTGTTTCCCTTGTTTGGGGGATCTACACCGATGGAACCACAGTCTTCAGATACATGACCTTCCCCTTAGTTGACACAAACTTCGGCCCTTTTGCACTCACCCGTGACCCTGTCTCTGCGCCAGCCCCAAGAGCACAAAATGATCGCATTACTATATGTCTGCATGTAACCATCTGGCTTGTACTTTGGCAGTCTTATAAAAGAAAATGAGGAGAATCAACTTTCAGACGCAATAAAAGTTCTCAAGCAATCCAGTTGCGCCAGTCTATAAATACTCTATTCCTCAAGCAAGGCCTTAGCGTAGTAATGTTTGGTGTGCAACCTGCGGACCGCTTTACTGCAGGGTGATGGGGAGAGGGAGGACAAGCCCTCACAGATGGAGAATTGCACGACAAGCCCCTGAGAGATGGAAAATTGCACGACAAGCCCTGAGAGATGGAGAATCACACGACAAGCCCCTGAGAGAAGGAGCATTGCACGACAACCCCTGAGAGATGGAGAATTGCACGGCAAGCCCCTGAGAGATGGAGAATGGCACGACAAGCCCTGAGAGATGGAGCATTGCACGGCAAACCCCCGAGAGATAGAGAATTGCACGGCAAGCCCTGAGAGATGGAGAATTGCACGACAACCCCCTGAGAGATGGAGCATTGCACGACAAGCCCTGAGAGATGGAGAATTGCACGGAAAGCCCCTGAGAGATGGAGAATAACACGACAAGCCCTTGAGAGATGGAGAATCACATGACAAGCCCCTGAGAGATGTAGCATTGCACGACAAGCCCCTGAGAGACGGAGAATTGCACGACAAGGCCCTGAGAGATGGAGAATTGCACGACAAGCCCCTGAGAGATGGAGAATCACACGGCAAGCCCCTGAGAGATGGAGAATTGCATGACAAGCCCCTAAGAGATGGAGAATTGCACGACAAGCCCTTGAGAGATGGAAAATTGCACGGCAAACCCCCCGAGAGATAGAGAATTGCACGGCAAGCCCCTGAGAGATGGAGAATTGCACGACAAGCCCTGAGAGATGGAGAATTGCATGGCAAGCCCCTGAAAGATGGAGAATTGCATGGCAAGCCCCTGAGAGATGGAGAATTGCACGACAAGCCCCTGAGAGATGGAGAATTGCATGGCAAGCCCCTGAGAGACGGACAATTGCACGACAAGCCCCTGAAAGATGGAGAATTGCACGGGAAGGGACATCACCCTCTCAACCGAGGGAAAGAAGGATGTAGCGTGCTGGATACATGATGCCCTCTTCCACAGGATCTACTGTGGGGGACACAAGGGTGCCCCCTTCCAATGCGGAGACATTGAGGCATTGTGGCATTGAGGCATTGATGCATTGAGGTTGTTCCGCTTTTTGGAGCTCTAACAATTGACAGCCCGTTTACTGTCTGGGTAGAGGGAAGAAAAAAAAGGGGAAGTGTGAGGCGCGGAGGGGCTAAGTGTGCGTGCGAGTGTGTGTGTGTGTGTGTGTGTGTGTGTGTGTGTGTGTGTGTGTGTGTGTGTGTGTGTGTGTGTGCCCATGGACACAAACTCTCAATCGAACATAAACTGCCGAGCCGATTGAATGCAGTTTAAACCAGATGATAAACGAAAATACATAGAACCAAAACTGTCCCCATGTAGCAATGGGTACTTCGCTGTGGTGCTGACAGTGGTCAAGATCACAATGGTCAAAAACCACTGCTGTCATCTGTTTGTACATTTCCAAAAGCCCTTACAATTATAACCGATCATTTCTAAAAGCAATATAAAAGTAAACAGCATAAACAGCATCAGCAGCAGGAGCAATAGTAGTTGTAGTGATAGTCGTGGTGCTAGCAGCTGCAGCAGCAGCAGTAGCGTCAGCAGCAAACAACAACAACAACAACAACAACAACAGTGCGAAGTAAAGATAGTTGTATCGAATGGCACTCGCTTCTTCTACTTTTTTTCCTTTAAAATCAGCAGAGAAAATCTCTTATTTGGACTTGAGCCATGGTCTTTGACACAGGTCTTTCACTCGTGCGTCCTGTGTCTCTACAACGGCACCCGGCACCTTCTCGTGGCAGTGATTTTTTTTCAGTTCGTAATTCCATCCGTGCTGACATACACAGTCCAGACGAGACAGACATATAGAGTGAAATGTTTTAAAATATGACAGGTTCACTGACCGACTCATCAGGCCAAACATGCTCTCTCTCTCTCTCTCTCTCTCTCTCTCTCTCTCTCTCTCTCTCTCTCTCTCTCTCTCTCCTCTCTCTCTCTCTGTACATGTGTGTGTGTGTGTGTGTGGTGTGTGTGGTGCGTGCGTGCGTGCGTGCGTGCGTGCGTGCGTGCGTGCGTGCGTGCGTGTGTGTGTGTGTGTGTGTGTGTGTGTGTGTGTGTGTGTGTGTGTGTGTGTGTGTGTGTGTGTGTGTGTGTGTGTGTGTATGTGTGTGTGTGTGTGTGAATGTATATGCAGGAGGGGGAAGTGGAAAGACGTTAAGCAAATGAATAAATACATACATACACAAATAAACAAATAGATAGATAAATACACAAATGAATAATAGAATAAACAAAACAAAGTAAGACAAAAATTCGTTTTACTACCCTACTACCCTCCACCCCCCTGCCTTCTCCCCTTCTGTGTTCAGCTAATAATACTACAACTATTATCGTCATATTACCACCAAAAGTAACATATTCCTCCTCTTATTACTTAAATAAGTTCAACGTCACCACTCTCATTACTATTAGAGCTATTGTCATCATTAATAGTTTTAATTGTCGTGATAATAATTTTAACTCCCATGGTCCCCTTCCCAACAGCCTTGTTGTCATCTAGCAACCATTTGGCGCCGAATATGAGAAGATAGGTGATTGCTCGTTCTTCGTGTTCACTGTCCTAAATGTTGTGTGTTATTCCCTGAAGAAGACTCCAGAGGTCGAAATGCGTCGTGATTTGTCCTGTAATTTGTTTGTCTGCGGAAAAATAATCATTCCTCAGTCACCTCGTTTTGAAACTAAAAATAAAATGAAATAAAATAACAAACAAGATAAGAAACAAGCGCTGCTAACCCTTTTAGCTGTTGACTGAATTCCCAAACTCTCCACTTCAGAGTCAACACAACCAATATAACTCGCGAACCACCCCATCTTCAATACAGTCCAGTGTTTCTACCCACCTAAACAGTAGGGAAGTAGGTCGATGTAAACAGTGGTCCACACGTGGTCTGAAGTGATACAACCATCCCCTCGTGGTAAAGTCTTTGAGAGAGAGAGAAAGCGGGAAACACGTGATCATGGAGTGCAGAGGGAAAACCAAACTTCTCGCTCCTCTAATCAGCCTGACCTTTGATCTGACTGTGAGGAGATAACTCTCCTGATTCTCCTGTCGCTCAAGTCCATTCATCTTTCACTCCTCGCCACTTACCTCCCTTAGCTTTGAACCTAAAGTATCCTGGAACTTTGTGAACTCTTTGTGGTGGCGGAAAATGTCAGCCTTGTGTGTTTGAAGCCAGCTATAAACCAGCAGATAATTGTACACCGAGATATTTCAGATTGGTACATTGATGCACCAAAATGACTCTCTCTCTCTCTCTCTCTCTCTCTCTCTCTCTCTCTCTCTCTCTCTCTCTCTCTCTCTCTCTCTCTAATCTGCTGCTTCTTCTTTCTTCTTCTTCTTTCTTCTTCTTCTTCTTCTTTCTTCTTCTTTCTTCTTCTCTCCTTCTTCTTCTTCTTCTTCTTCTTCTTCTTCTTTTCTCTTCTTCTTCTTCTTTCTTCTTCTTCTTCTTCTTCTTCTTCTTCTTCTTCTTCTTCTTCTTCTTCTCTCATTTGTTAATAGCTTTTTCGGAAGCAATCTAGCTGGTGACGTAGAAATATGAAGCTATTATAAACATGTTCGGACAATGAATGGCCGATTGTTACTTACAGAATCGGGCCGGTCAATCACATTTCTTTGATAATTTTCAAACGCGGTGTTCTTGTAAATTTCTTTTGAAACCAGAATACTTTGTGACGAAGTCAACAATTAAAAAAAGTACTTAGCTAAAAGTTAAACTCGATGTGAATGATCGAAGAAAAATAAGAGCGATGTCAGGGTAGCCAAAAGATAAGTACCCATTGTGGTGACACACAATATGAACTGCATTTCTTTTTACCTTCCGTGCCTGTCCTCTTCCTTCCAACGGTGTTCCTGTCCACACCCCAGTCTTCTCTTCAGTCTCTGACACAGTTCAAGACATTGCTCCTCTCCACTCCCCCACAGTCTTCTCTTCAGTCTCTGACACAGTTCAAGACATTGCTCCTCTCCACTCCCCAGTCTTCTCTTCAGTCTCTCTGACACAGTTCAAGACATTGCTCCTCTCCACTCCCCAGTCTTCTCTTCAGTCTCTCTGACACAGTTCAAGACATTGCTCCTCTCCACTCCCCCACAGTCTTCACTTCAGTCTCTGACACAGTTCAAGACATTGCTCCTCTCCACTCCCCCACAGTCTTCTCTTCAGTCTCTGACACAGTTCAAGACATTGCTCCTCTCCACTCCCCAGTCTTCTCTTCAGTCTCTCTGACACAGTTCAAGACATTGCTCCTCTCCACTCCCCACAGTCTTCTCTTCAGTCTCTGACACAGTTCAAGACATTGCTCCTCTCCACTCCCCAGTCTTCTCTTCAGTCTCTCTGACACAGTTCAAGACATTGCTCCTCTCCACTCCCCCACAGTCTTCTCTTCAGTCTCTGACACAGTTCAAGACATTGCTCCTCTCCACTCCCCCACAGTCTTCTCTTCAGTCTCTGACACAGTTCAAGACATTGCTCCTCTCCACTCCCCCGCAGTCTTCTCTTCAGTCTCTCTGACACAGTTCAAGACATTGCTTCTGTCCACTCCCCAGTCTTCTCTTCAGTCTCTGACACAGTTCAAGACATTGCTTCTGTCCACTCCTCCCCAGTCTTCTCTTCAGTCTCTCTGACACAGTTCAAGACATTGCTCCTCTCCACTCCCCCCCCCCCCCCAGTCTTCTCCTCAGTCTTTCTGACACAGTTCAAGACATTGCTCCTCTCCACTCCCCAGTCTTCTCTTCAGTCTCTATGACACAGTTCAAGACATTGCTCCTCTCCACTCCTCCACAGTCTTCTCCTCAGTCTCTCTGACACAGTTCAAGACATTGGCATCATTGGGGATCCAAGGCCTTTCCTACCCACCCTCCCTGATCCTCAGTTTACTGCCACCCCCCCCCCCCCCCCTCTCCTGCAACCCCGGCTGAACCTGAAAGTGTGGTGTCCTGAAGAAAATGTTCATCAGTCCTGTAGAATCTGTCACATCACAACCTCTGTCTTCAATGACGGCTGAACCTGAAAGTGCGATGTCCTGGAGAAATGATTATCAGTCGTGTAGAATCTGTCACATCACAACGTCAGTCTTCAATCACGGCTGAACCTGAAAATGCGATGTCCTGAAGAAAATGATCATCAGTCCTGTAGAATCTGTCACGTCACAACGTCTGTCTTCAAACCGTGCGTTCCACGGATTATTTCCGTTGTCACTGAAACTAAACACTCATCTTATCTCTCTGGAATTTTATTTCAGATTTCAAAACTGCTGTGGCGCGCTCACTTCGGAGAAAAACAGCCTTCATCCAAACATCTTGAAGAACCTAACATGCATTTCCCAATGTTTAGTGAAAGCCACCCTGAAGCAGCTCAACAACCATCTTGAATGCATCGCTCTGATCCCGCCATTCCAGTTTGTCTATCGTTCCCACCGCTGCACTGACACTGCTTTCATTCACACCATGAACAATGAACAATGCTCTGCCATCGTCTCTGCACTGACACTGCTTTCCTTCACACCCTGAACAATGAACAATGCTCTGCCATCATCTCTGCACTGACACTGCTTTCCTTCACACCATGAACAATGCTCTGCCATCATCTCTGCACTGACACTGCTTTCCTTCACACCCTGAACAATGCAACAATGCTCTGCCATCATCTCTGCACTGACACTGCTTTCCTTCACACCTGAACAATGCTCTGCCATCATCTCTGCACTGACACTGCTTTCCTTCACACCATAAACAATGAACAATGCTCTGCCATCATCTCTGCACTGACACTGCTTTCCTTCACACCATGAACAATGCTCTGCCATCATCTCTGCTCTGACACTGCTTTCCTTCACACCCTGAACAATGCTCTGCCATCATCTCTGCACTGCCATTGCTTTCCTTCACACCATGAACAATGCTCTGCCATCATCTCTGCACTGCCATTGCTTTCCTTCACACCCTGAACAATGCTCTACATCATCTCTGCACTGACATTGCTTTCCTTCACACCCTGAACAATGCTCTACATCATCTCTGCACTGCCATTGCTTTCCTTCACACCCTGAACAATGCTCTACATCATCTCTGCACTGACATTGCTTTTCTTCACATCCTGAACAATGTTCTACCATCGTGTGATTGTGGACAACTGTCGCTTCTCACTCTGTCAGCTGCCTTCGATACTAGGGACCAGTCAACCCTTCGTCCTTTGATGCTTTGGACCAGTCAACCCTTCGTCCTTTGATACTATGGACCAGTCAATCCTTCGTCCTTTGATACTATGGACCAGTCAATCCTTCGTCCTTTGATACTATGGACCAGTCAATCCTTCGTCCTTGATACTATGGATCAGTCAACTCTTCGTCCTTTGATACTATGGACCAGTCAATCCTTCGTCCTTTGATACTATGGACCAGTCAACCCTTTGTCCTTTGATACTAGGGACCAGTCAACCCTTCGTCCTTTGATACTATGGACCAGTCAATCCTTCGTCCTTTGATACTATGGACCAGTCAATCCTTCGCCCTTTGATACTAGGGACCAGTCAATCCTTCGTCCCGTCTCCAAAATACACTCCAAATCAATGGTACTGCCCAGACTAGTTTAAATGCTATTCATCAGTCATTGATTTCCATTAATGGTTATCAACCCTAACTTATCAAGCTCAAACAGGGTGTCCCACAAGGGTCTGTTCTTGGTCCTGGTGTTTTCACACCATACGCTGCTTCTCTTTTGGACGTTGACACTCCTCAATAGCTGCCCTCTCACCTGCCAGAAAACATCTGACTGCTTCCTGGACATCAAATGCGGAATGATTCAGAATAAGTTACAGTTAAATGCTAGCAAAACAGACGCCATGTTTGTAGGAAACAAACAAAAAATTCTCTTCTTTCACATTTGACTCTATTAACCCAGCAACATGATTGCACTATATCTATCCATCTCTTTCCAGCTCAGACAAGCATCTAAGAACCTTAGCACTATTTTTTAAACTCCTTATGCTTGCAAAAAAATTGATCGTTCAAACTTGTCTGCCCTGCAGTCAACCATCTCGCATCCGTCCTGTTAAGAAATGTCAACGCTTCATGTAAACTGGTCACATTTCTCATTCACTCTGGTCTGGTGTTGACTATTGTGCTCTCTCTGATCTGATGTGCCTGCATCATCTGTCTATTCACTTCAACATTCACTCTGGTGTTGACTATTGTACTTTCTCTGATCTGATGTGCCTGCACCATCTCTCTATTCCCTTCAACATTCACTCTGGTGTTGACTATTGTACTTTCTCTGTTCTGATGTGCCTGCATCATCTCTCTATTCCCTTCAGCGAGCGCAGTATTCTGCTGCTCGACTTGTCCTCCAGGGAAACAAACACTTGATCGTATCGCCCCCATCTTGCTGTGTCTTCGTTGGTTGCTGCTTTTACTTAGGATGAAGTGTAAGACCAACAGCCTCTGCTGTGAATGTTCTCACAATCTACGCCTTCCTTTCTCCATACTTCACTTCGCCTTGTAACTCCATTCCGTTCTCCACGGCCAACAGATTCAATTTCCTTCCGATTTTCCAGATTTGAACTATGAGCTGTCGCTCTGTCTTCCAGGACCGTACACATTACACTGTTCAAACAATGGGCACAAACTCTTCTCTATTCTGGTCTGATTCTCCCTCTATCATCATCATCATCATCATCATCATCATCATCATTATTATTATTGTGACTATTATTATTATTGTTGTTATAATTATTATTATTATTATTATTATTATTATTATTATTATTATATTATTGTTATTATCATCATCATTTTCTGTAGTAGTAGTAGTAGTAGTAGTAGTAGTAGTAGTAGTAGTAGTAGTAGTAGTAGTAGCAACAAAAGAGATAGACACATTTTCAAACAATATTACTATTATTATTATTATTATTATTATTATTATTATTATTATTATTATTATTATTAATATTATTATTATCTGTAGTAGTAGTAGTAGTAGTAGTAGTAGTAGTATGTAGTAGTAGTAGTAGTAGTAGTAGTAGTAGCAGTAGCAGTAGTAGTAGTAGTAGTAACGACAAAAGAGATAGACACATTTTCAAACACTCAAAATTCGGAAGAGATCGTCTGATGACATTGGAAAGCAAGTTAGAAAGGGAGGACATGTACACGTAAATGGCGATGTGCACATGAACATGCCTCATGCTTTCAGAAAGGCCAAGTAATCATGACTGGCCCTCACAAGATATGTGCACATGAACATGCCTCATGCTTTCAGAAAGGCCAAGTAATCATGACTGGCCCTCACAAGATATGTGGACATGAACATGCCTCATGCTTTCAGAAAGGCCAAGTAATCATGACTGGCCCTCACAAGATATGTGGACATGAACACGTCTCATGCTTTCAGAAAGGCCAAGTAATCATGACTGGCCCTAACAGGAGATGTGCACATGAACATGCCTCATGCTTTCAGAAAGGACAAGTAATCATGACTGGTCCTAACAGGAGATGATGACATGAACATGTCTCATGCTTTTAGAAAGGCCAAGTAATAATGACTGGCCCTAACAGGAGATGTCGATATGAACATGTCTCATTCTTTCAGAAAGGCCAAGTAATCATGACTTGCCGTTCAGCAGCAATTCACTTGTCCCATAAAACAAGAACGACAACCATGTTGGGTCGAATCCCTTTTATTTCTTTTTTGAAAAATATGTTCATGTATGTCCAATACATAATGCTTGCATGCGATCTTCTCGAGTTTACAGGCCAGAGAAATAAAAGTGAATATTTGTCTCATCTCTCTCTCTCTCTCCTCCTCCTACTCTCTCTACTCTCTCTTGCATCTATCTCTCTCATTACATCCAGATACAATCACATGATATCATTCCAT
>JAFLJL010013483.1:0-20000 GCA_018398815.1 Conus ventricosus | reverse complement strand
AATCTGAAATAAAAATTCCAGAGAGATAAGATGAGTGTTTAGTTTCAGTGACAACGGAAAATAATCCGTGGAACGCACGGTTTGAAGACAGACGTTGTGACGTGACAGATTCTACAGGACTGATGATCATTTTCTTTAGGACATCGCATTTTCAGGTTCAGCCGTGATTGAAGACTGACGTTGTGATGTGACAGATTCTACACGACTGATAATCATTTTCTCCAGGACATCGCACTTTCAGGTTCAGCCGTCATTGAAGACAGAGGTTGTGATGTGACAGATTCTACAGGACTGATGAACATTTTCTTCAGGACACCACACTTTCAGGTTCAGCCGGGTTGCAGGAGAGGGGGGGGGGGTGGCAGTAAACTGAGGATCAGGGAGGGTGGGTAGGAAAGGCCTTGGATCCCCAATGATGCCAATGTCTTGAACTGTGTCAGAGAGACTGAGGAAAGACTGTGGAGGAGTGGAGAGGAGCAATGTCTTGAACTGTGTCATAGAGACTGAAGAGAAGACTGGGGAGTGGAGAGGAGCAAAGTCTTGAACTGTGTCAGAAAGACTGAGGAGAAGACTGGGGGGGGGGGGGAGTGGAGAGGAGCAATGTCTTGAACTGTGTCAGAGAGACTGAAGAGAAGACTGGGGAGGAGTTGGACAGAAGCAATGTCTTGAACTGTGTCAGAGACTGAAGAGAAGACTGGGGGAGTGGACAGAAGCAATGTCTTGAACTGTGTCAGAGAGACTGAAGAGAAGACTGCGGGGGAGTGGAGAGGAGCAATGTCTTGAACTGTGTCAGAGACTGAAGAGAAGACTGTGGGGGAGTGGAGAGGAGCAATGTCTTGAAACTGTGTCAGAGACTGAAGAGAAGACTGTGGGGGAGTGGAGAGGAGCAATGTCTTGAACTGTGTCAGAGAGACTGAAGAGAAGACTGGGAGTGGAGAGGAGCAATGTCTTGAACTGTGTCAGAGACTGAAGAGAAGACTGTGGGGGAGTGGAGAGGAGCAATGTCTTGAACTGTGTCAGAGAGACTGAAGAGAAGACTGGGAGTGGAGAGGAGCAATGTCTTGAACTGTGTCAGAGACTGAAGAGAAGACTGTGGGGGAGTGGAGAGGAGCAATGTCTTGAACTGTGTCAGAGACTGAAGAGAAGACTGTGGGGGAGTGGAGAGGAGCAATGTCTTGAACTGTGTCAGAGAGACTGAAGAGAAGACTGGGAGTGGAGAGGAGCAATGTCTTGAACTGTGTCAGAGAGACTGAAGAGAAGACTGGGGAGTGGAGAGGAGCAATGTCTTGAACTGTGTCAGAGACTGAAGAGAAGACTGTGAGGGAGTGGAGAGGAGCAATGTCTTGAACTGTGTCAGAGACTGAAGAGAAGACTGGGGTGTGGACGGGAAACCCACCGTTGGAAGGAAGAGGACAGGCACGGAAGGTAAAAAGAAATGCAGTTCATATTGTGTGTCACCACAATGGGTACTTATCTTTTGGCTACCCTGACATCGCTCTTATTTTTCTTCGATCATTCACATCGAGTTTAACTTTTAGCTAAGTACTTTTTTAATTGTTGACTTCGTCACAAAGTATTCTGGTTTCAAAAGAAATTTACAAGAACACCGCGTTTGAAAATTATCAAAGAAATGTGATTGACCGGCCCGATTCTGTAAGTAACAATCGGCCATTCATTGTCCGAACATGTTTATAATAGCTTCATATTCTACGTCACCAGCTAGATTGCTTCCGAAAAAGCTATTAACAAATGAGAGAAGAAGAAGAAAAAGAAGAAGAAGAAGAAGAAGAAGAAGAAGAAGAAGAAGAAAAGAGAAGAAGAAGAAGAAGAAAAAAGAAAAAGAAGAAGAAAAAGAAGAAGAAGAAGAAGAAGAAGAAAGAAGAGAAGAAAGAAGAAGCAGCAGATTAGAGAGAGAGAGAGAGAGAGAGAGAGAGAGAGAGAGAGAGAGAGAGAGAGAGAGAGAGAGAGAGAGTCATTTTGGTGCATCAATGTACCAATCTGAAATATCTCGGTGTACAATTATCTGCTGTTTATAGCTGGCTTCAAACACATCAGGCTGGACATTTTCCGCCACCACAAAGAGTTCACAAAGTTCCAGGATACTTTAGGTTCAAAGCTAAGGGAGGTAAGTGGCGAGGAGTGAAAGATGAGGACTTGAGCGACAGGAGAATCAGGAGAGTTAACTCCTCACAGTCAGATCAAAGGTCAGCTGATTAGAGGAGCGAGACGTTTGGTTTTCCCTCTGCACTCCATGATCACGTGTTTCCGCTTTCTCTCTCTCTCAAAGACTTTTCCACGAGGGGATGGTTGTATCACTTCAGACCACGTGTGGACCCACTGTTTACATCGACCTACTTCCCTACTGTTTAGGGTGGGTAGAAAACACTGGACTGTATTGAAGATGGGGGTGGTTCGCGAGTTATATTGGTTGTGTTGACTCTGAAGTGGAGAGTTTGGGAATTCAGTCAACAGCTAAAAGGGTTAGCAGCGCTTGTTTCTTATCTTGTTTGTTATTTTATTTCATTTTATTTTTAGTTTCAAAACGAGGTGACTGAGGAATGATTATTTTCCGCAGACAAACAAATTACAGGAAAATCACGACGCATTTCGACCTCTGGAGTCTTCTTCAGGAATACCACACAACATTTAGGACAGTGAAAAGAAGAACCAGCAATCACGTATCTTCTCATTTCGGCGCCAAATGGTTGCTGATGACAACAAGGCTGTTGGGAAGGGGACCATGGAGTTAAAATTATTATCACGACAATTAAAACTATTAATGATGACAATAGCTCAATAGTAATGAGAGTGGTGACGTTTGAACTTATTTAAGTAATAAGAGGAGGAATATGTTACTTTTGGTGGTAATATGACGATAATAGTTGTAGTATTATTAGCTGAACACAGAAGGGGAGAACGACAGGGGGGTGGAGGTAGTAGGGTAGTAAAACGAATTTTTGTCTTACTTTGTTTTGTTTATTCTATTTATTCATTTGTGTATTTATCTATCTATTTGTTTATTTGTGTATGTATTTATTTATTCATTTGCTTAACGTCTTTCACTTCCCCTCTGCACATACAGTTCACACACATCACACACACCACACACAAACACACACAACACACACACACAACACACACACACACACACACACACACACCACAACACACACACCACACGCACGCCACGCACGCACGCACGTCGCACGCACGCGCGCGCGCGGCAAGCACGCACACACACACACACACACACACACACACACATCTCACATGTACAGAGATGAGAGAGGAGAGAGAGAGAGGAGAGGAGAGAGAGAGAGAGCGAGAGAGAGGAGAGAGAGAGGCATGTTTGGCTCTGATGAGTCGGTCAATGAAACTGCATTGTCTTAATACATTTCACTCTATATGTCATATCTCGTCTGGATGTGTATGATAGCACGGATGGAATTCACGAACTGAAACAAATCAATGCAACACGAGAAGGTGCCGGGTGCCGTTGTCAGAGACACAGATCGCCACGAGTGAAAGACCCGTGTCAAAGACATGGCTCAATTCCAAAATAAGAGATTTTTCTGATGATTTTAAAGGAAAAAAGTAGAAGAAGGGAGTGCCTATTCGATACAACTATCTTTACTTCGCACTGTTGGTGTTGTGTTGGGGCTGCTGCTGCCGCTGCTGCTGCTCTGCTGCAGCTACTGCTGCTGTTCCAGCTGCTAGGCACCGTCTATCACTACAACTACTATTGCTCCTGCTGCTGATGCTGTTTTAATGTTTACTTTTATTATTGCTTTTAGAAATGATCGGTTATAATTGTGAGGGCTTTTGGAAATGTACAGATGACAGCAGTGGTTTTTGACCATTGTGATCTTGACACTGTCAGCACCACAGCGAAATGCCCGTTGCTACATGGGGCAGTATTGGTTCTATGTATTTTCCGTTTATCATCTGGTTTAAACTGCATTCAATCGGCCTGAGTTTATGTCGGATAGAGGAGTTTGTGTCCATGGGCACACTCACACACTCACACACACACACACACCACACACCCCACCACGCCACACACTCCACACACACTCACACTCACACACACACTCACACACACACACACACACACACAACACACACACATCACACATACACACACACACTCGCAAGCACCACTTAGCCCTCCGCGCCTCACACTTCCCTTTTTTTTTCTTCCCTCTCAGACAGTAAACGGGGCTGTCAATTGTTAAGAGCTCACCAAAAAAGCGGAACAACCTCAATGCCTCAAGCCTCAATGCCCTCAATGTCTCCGCATGGAAGGGGGCACCCTTGTGGTCCCCCATAGTAGATCCTGTGGAGGTGGGCATCATGTATCCAGGCCAAAAACGCTTACATCCTTCTTTCCTCGGTTGAGGGGTGATGTCCCTTCCGTGCAATTATTCCATCTCTCAGGGGCCCCCTTCGTAGTGCAATTGTTCGTTTCTCAGGGCTTGCCGTGCAATTTATCTTCTCTCAGGGGTTCTGCCGTGCAATTCATCCCTATCTCAAGGGTTTGCCGTGCAATTCTACATCTATCAAGGGCTGGTCGTGCAATTGTCCGTCTTCAGGGGCTTGGCCGTGCAATCTCCATCTCTCAGGGGCGTTGCCGTGCAATTTCTCATGCTTTCAGGGCCTGGTAGTGCTCAATCTCCATCTCTCAGGGGCTTGTGTGCAATTCTCCATCATTCAGGGGCATGTCGTGCAATTTTCCATCTCTCAGCGGGCTTGTAGGCTATTCTCCATCTCTAGGGGCTTGTAGTGCAATTCCTCCATCTCTAGAGGCGTGCCGTCAATTCTCCATTCTCAGGGTTGTCGTGACAATTATCCATCTCTCAGGGGCTTGTCGTGCAATTCTCCATCTCTAGGGGTTGTGTGCAGATCCATCTCTATGGGCGTTGTAGTGCAATTCTCCATCCTCTTAGGGGCGTGCCGTGCAAGTCTCCATCTCTAGGGGCTTGCCGTAGCAAGTTCGATCTCTTCAGGGGCTTGATCATGCAATTCTCCATCTCTCCAGGGGCTTGTCATGCAATTCTCCATCTCTCAGGGCTTTGTCGTGCAATTCGCCATCTCTCTGGGCTTGTGTGTGATTCTCCCTTTCTCTCAGGGGCTTGTCGTGTGATTCTCCACCTCTCAGGGCCTGTTGTGTGAGTTCTCCATCTCTCAGGGGCTTGTTGTGTGATTGTCCATCTCTCAGGGGCTTGTCGTGCAATGCTTCCATTCTCAGGGGTTGTCATGGCAATTCTCCATTCTCTCAGGGCGTGTCATGCAATTCTCCATCTTCAGGGGCTTGTCATGCATTCTCCATCTCTCAGGGGCGTGCCGTGCAATTCTCCATCTCTCAGGGGCTTGGTGTGTGATTCTCCACTCTCAAGGGGCTTGTTGTGTGTTTCTCCTCTTTAGGGGCTTGTCATGCCAATTTCGCCATCTCTCAGGGCTTGGCGTGCAATTCTATCTCTCAAGGGGCTTGTATGCAATTCTCCATCTCTCAGCGGGCTTGTCATGCAATTCTCCATCTCTCGGGGCTTGTCATTGCATTTCTCCATCTCTCAGGGTTGTCATTGCAATTCTCCATCTCTCAGAGGGCGTGCCGTGCAATTCTCCATCTCTTCGGGGTTTGTCATGCAATTCTCAATCTCTCAGGGGGCGTGCCGTGCAATTCTCCATCTCTAGGGGCTTGTCATGCAAATTCTCCATCTTCAGGGGCTTGTCATGCTCATTTACTCATCTCTCATGGGTTGTCGCCCCCCCTGCAATTCTCATCTCTCAGGGCTTGTATGAATTCTCCATCTCTCAGGGGCGTGCCGTGCAATTCTCCATCTATCAAGGGGCGTGCCGTGCAATTCTCCATCTCTCGTGGGTTTGCCGTGCAATATCTCCATCTCTCATGGGGCTTGTCGTGTGATTCTCCATCTCTCAGGGGTTGTCGTGCAATTCTTCATCTCTTCAGGGGCTTGCCGTGCATATTCTCAATCTCTAGGGGCGTGTCGTGTGATTCTCATCCTCAGGGGCTTGTCGTGCCAATTCTTCATCTCTCAGGGGTTGCCGTGCAATTCTCCATCTCTCAAGGGGCTTGTCGGTGTGTTTCTTCATCTCTCAGGCTTGTAGTGCCATTCTCATCTCTCAGGGGCTTGTCGTGACCATTCTCCACCTGTGAGGGACTGGTCCTCCCTCTCCCCCTATCACCTGACTAGCGGTTCGCAGGGTGCACACAAACATTTTCTACGCCAAGGCCCTTGCTTAAGGAAGAGTGTATTTGTAGGGAAGGCGCCAATGGATTACTGAGAATTCTTCATTGCGTCTGAACAGTGATTCTCCTCACTTTTTTTCATAAAGTCATCAAAGTACAAGCCAGATGGTTACAAAGCAGGACAGATAGGAATGGATGTTTTGTGTCTTGGGGTGGCGCGAAGACAGGGTCACGGGTGAGTGCAGAAGGCCTGAAATATATGTCCACTAAGGGGAAGGTCATGTATCTGAAGAACTGTATGATTCCAGTGCAGAAGGCCTGAGATATGTGTCCCGCTAAGGGGAAAGGTCATGTATCTGAAGACTGTGCTTCAGTGCAGAAGGCTGAAATATGTGTCCACTAAGGGGCTAAGGTACTGTATCTGAAGACTGTGATTTCCAGTGCAGAAGGCCTGAAATATGTGTCCACTAAGGGGAAAGGTCATGTATCTGAAAGAACTGTGATTCCAGGGCAGAAGCTGAAAAATATGTGTCCACTAAAGGGGAAGGTCATGTATCTGACGGGACTTGATGATTCCAGTGCAGATGGCTGAAATATGTGTCCACTAGGCGGAAGGTATGTATCTGAAGACTGTGATTCCATCGGTGCGTAGAGTCTCCCCCTAGCATAAACACTTGTATCGGAAGAACATGTCACTATCTCTCTGCTGCAGTGGGCGGCGTCGCGGGGGGGGGGGTAGATCCTATGATCAATTTTTCTCAGTTTAGCATTAAAAGTGCTGGCTTAAAATGAATGGTCGGCCTCACAACGCTTAAATGAGTACTGTAGTATTTAAGTGAAAAATCCTCTGACTGTGGCGTGTGGCCCTCACAACGCTTAAATGATTACGTAGTGTTTAAGTGCAAAAATCCTCTGACTGTGGCGTGAGGCCCTCATCAACGCTTTAAAGGGATTACTGTGTGTTTAAGTGCACATTCCTCTGACTGTGGGTGGAGGGCCTCACAACGCTTAATGGATTCTGTAGTGTTTAAGTGCATAATCCTCTGGACTGTGGCGTGAGGCCCTCACAAACGCTTACATGGATTACTGTAGTGTTTAAGTGCAAAAATAATCTGCAGTGGCGTGAGGCCTCACAAACGCTTAAAGGATTACTGTAGTGTTTTAAAGTGCTAAATCCTCTGACTGTGGCGTGCAGACCTCACAACAGCTTTAAAAGGGATTACTTGTAGTGTTTAAGTGGCAAATATCTCTGACTGTGGCGTGAGGCCTCAATCGCTTACATGGTTACTGAGTGTTTCAAATTTTATTTAGGTGCAAAATCATTGACTGTGGCGTGAGGACTCCAAACGCTTAAAGATTACTGAAGAGTTTAAGTGCAAAATCCTCTGACGTGGCGTGATGGCCTCACACGCTTAAAGGATTACTGTAGTGGTTAAGTGCAAAAATCTCTGACTGTGGCGTGGGCCTCACAACGCTTCAAGGATTACTGTAGTGTTTAAGTGCAAAATCCTCTGACTGTGCTTGGAGGCCTCACACGCTTAAAGGTTTACTGTAGTGTTTATAGTGCAATATCCTCTTGACTGTGGCGTGTGGCCTCACAAACGCTTACATGTTACTGAGTGTTTAAGTGCAAAATTCCTCTGACTGTGGCGTGAGGCCTCACAACGCTTACATGGAATACGGTAGTGTTTAAGTGCCCAAAATCCTCTGCTGTCGCGTGAGGCTCACAACGCTTAAAGGAGTCTGTAGTGTTTAAGTGCAAAATCCTCTGAGATGTGGCGTGAGGCCTCACAAAACGCTTACATGGATTATCTGTAGTGTTTAATGTGCTCTACTCAAATCTCTGACTGTGGCGTGAGGCGTCAAACGCTTTAAAGGATTTACCTGATAGTGTTAAAGTGCAAAATCCTATGACTGTGGGTGAGGCTCACAAACGCTTAAAGGGATTACTGTAGTGTGTAGTGCAAAAATCCTTGACTGGTGGCGTGAGGCGCACAACGCTCCCCCCCCCTACCATGGATTACTGTAGTGTTTAAGTGCAAAATCCTCTGACTGTGGCGTGAGGCCTCACATCGCTTAAAGGATTACTCGTAGTGTTTTAGATGCAAATCTCTGGACTGTGCGTGAGGCCTCACAACGCTTAACGGATTACTGTAGTGTTTAAGTGCAAAATCCTCTGATGTGCGTGATGCCTTCACAAGCGTTACCATGGATTACTGTAGTGTTTAAGTGCAAACTCCTCTGACTGTGGGCGTGTGGCCTCACAACGCTTACATGGAGTACTGTAATAGTGTTTATGTGCAAAATCCTCTGACTGTGCTGAGGCATCACAAAAAAAAAAACGCTTACATGGGTTACTGTTAGTCGTTAAGTGCTAAATCCTCTGACTGTGGCGTGAGGCATCACAACGCTTACATGGTTTATCTGTAGTGTTTAAAGTGCAAAAAATCCTCTGACTGTGGCGTGTGGCCTCACAACGCTTAATGGATTACTGTAGTGATTAAGGCAAAATCCTACGGAACTGTGGCGTGAGGCCTCACAACGCGTACAGGATTTCTGCTAGTGTTTAAGTGCAAAATACTCTGACTGTGGCGTGAGGCCTCCACAACGCTTTCATGGCTTACTGTAGTGTTTAAGTGCAAAATCCTCTGACTGTGGCGTGTGGCTCACACAGCTTACATGTATTACTGTAGTGTTTAAGTGTAAAAATCCTCCGACTGTGGGCGTGTGTGACTCACAACGCTTTACATGGAGTAAACTGTTGTGTTTTAAGTGCAAAATCCTCTGACTGTGGGGTGAGGCCTCTCAAACGCTTACATGGATACTGTAGTGTTTAAGTGCAAAATCCTCAGGGCTGTGGCGTGTGGACTCTCAAACGCTTACATGGATTACTGTAGTGTTTAAGTGAAAATCCTCTGAGTGTGGCGTGAGGCCTCACAAACGCTTTACATGGGTACTGTTAGTGTTTAAGTGCAAAATCCTCTGACTGTGGCGTGAGGCCTCACAACGCTTACCATGGATTTGTAGTTGTTTATGTGACAAATCCTCTGACTGTGGCGTGTGTCCTTCCTCAACGGTTACATGGATTACTGTAGGTTTAAGTGCAAAATCCTCTGACTGTGGCGTGAGGCCTCACAACGCTTACAGGATTTCTGTAGTGTGTAAGTGCAAAATCCTCTGCTTGTGGCGTGAGGGCCTTCCCAAACAACGCTTACATGGAATTACTGTAGTGTGTAAGTGCAAAATCCTATGACTGTGGCGTGAGGCCTCACAACGCTATAATGGAGTTCTGTAGTGTTAAGAAAAAATGCAAAATCCTCTGACTGTGGCGTGAGGCCTCAAAAACGCTTAACTTGGCATTACTGTAGTGGTATGTGCAAAAATCCTCTGACTGTGGCGTGTCGGCCTCATCAACGCTTTACAAGGATTACTATTGTGTTTTAGTGCATAAATCCTTGACGGTGGGCGTGTGCCTCTACAACGTTACATGGATTACTGTTGGTTTAAGTGCAAAATCCTCTGCTGTGGCGTGAGGCCTCCCAACGCTTACATGGATTACTTTAGTGTTTTAAGTGCAAATCCTCTGACTGCTGGCGTGAGGCCTCACAACGCTTACATGGATTACCGTAGTGTTTACGTGCAAAATCCTCTGACTGTGGCGTGATGGCCTCACAACGCTTAAAGATTACCGTAGGGTTTAAGTGCAAAATCCCTTGACAGTGGCGTGAGGCCTCACAAACGCTTAAAGGATTACTGTAGTGTTTATGTGCAAAATCCTCTGACTGGTGGCGATGAGGCCCAACAACGCTTAAAGTATTACTGCGTGTTTATGTTCCAAATCCTCTGACTATGGCGTGAGCCTCAAAACGGCGTTAAAAGGATTACTATTGTGTTTAAGTGGCAAACATCCTCTGACTGTTCGCGTGTGGCTCACAACGCTGCATGACGATTACTGTAGTGTTTAAGTGCAATAATCCTCTGACTGTGGCGTGTGGCCACACAAGGTTACATGGATTTCTATAGTGTTTAAGTGCAAAATCCTCTGACTGGGCGTGTGGCCTCACAACGCTTACATGGAGTACTGGTAGTGTTTAAGTGCAAAATCCTCTGACTGTGGCGTGGGGCCACACAAACGCTTACATGGATTTCTATAGGGTTTGTTTTAGTGCAAAATCCTCTGACTGTGGCGTGTGGCCACACAACGCTTAAATGGATTACTATATGTTTAGTGCAATTCCTCTGACTGGGCGTGAGGCCTCACACGCTTAAAATAAAAAGGATTACTATAGTGTTTAAGTGCAAAATCCTCTGAACTGTAGGCGTGTGGCTACACAACGCTTACATGGATTACTTTAGTGTTTAAGGGCAAATTCCTCTGATGTGGCGTGTCGGGCCCTCACAACGCTTACATGGATTACTGTTAGAGTTTAAGTGCCAAAATCCTAGACTTGTGGCGTGTGGCCACACAACGCTTACATGGATTAACTATAGTGTTTTAAGTGCAAAAATCCTCTGTCTGTGCGTGGTGGCCTCAACAACGCTTAAAGGATTACTGTAGTGTGTAAGTGCAATATCCTCTGACTGTGGGCGTGTGGCCACACAACAGCTTACATGGATACTATAGTGTGTAAGTCCAAAATCCTCTGACTGTGGCGTGTGGCCCACACATCGCTTACAGGATACGATAGTGTTTAAGTACAAAATCTCTGACTGTGGCGGTGGCCTCACAACGCTTAAGGATTACTGTAGTGTTTAAGTGCAAAATTCATCTGAACTGGTGGCGTGTGGCCACACAACGCTTACATGGCTTACTATAGTGTTTATAGTGCAAAATTCTCTGGACTGTGCGTGTGTTCCTCACAACGTTAAAGGATTTCTGTAGGGTTTAAGTTGCAAATTCCTCTGACTGTGGCGTGTGGCCACACACCGCTTAATGGATTACTATAGTGTTTAAGTGCAAAATCCTCTGGACTGTGGCGTGTGGCCCTCCACAAACGCTTAAAGGATTACTGTAGTGTTTAAGTGCAAATCCTCTGACTGTGGCGTGTGGCCAAACACCGCTTACATGGATTTACTATAGTGTTTAAGTGCAAAATCCTCTGACTGTGCGTGTGGCCACACACGTTACATGGTTTACTAATGTGTTTTATAAGTGCCAAATCCACTGACTGTGGCTTTGTGGCCTCACAACGCTTAATGGATTACTATAGTGTTTAAGTGAAATCCTTTTCTGGCTGTGGCGGTTTGTCCAACACGCTTACATGGATTACTATATTGTTTAAGTGCCAAAATCCTTGACTGTGGCGTGTGGACTCCAACGCTTACATGGTTACTATAGTGTTTGTAAGTGCAAAATCTCTGACTGTGGCGTGTGCCAACACAACGCTTACATGGGATTACTATGTGTTTTAGTGCAAAATCACTCTGGCTGTGGCGTGTGGCCAACAAACGCTGCTTCCAAGCTGGTCCCATGGAGTCATCTCCCTGCCGGTGTGTCTACACTTGCCTGTCTGCTCGGCTGTTGAGCGGGTCAGGCCTCATGCTCGGCTGTACAGATGGTCAGCCTCACTGCTCGGCGGTAGAGAATGGTCAGCAGGCAACTGACAGCATGCGGGCGATGAACAAGAATTCAAAGGTGGACTGGCTCACTCCAAGAACGGACGTATGAAGCCAGACAATGTGCAACACGCTTCGACCACATCGACTTCAACATGCCAAAACCAGTAGGGAAGAAACTTTGGGAGAGCTTGACAGCAGGTCTTTAGAGTAGAATCCCGTCCCCCCCCCCCCCCCCCCCCCGCCATCCCCCCATCCCCTCGGACCCCCCAAGTATTCAGCTCTGAACTCCCTTACACTCTAAGGGGGCAGAGCCGCATCCAGGTAGTGATCCCAGATGTCCTTCTGCTGCCATTTTTTTTTCCTGGCGGTGCCGCGATTCGAACCGGCGACTTTTTGAATGGCGGGCGTCTCCACGTCCTGGGAAGACCCCCCCCCCCCACCCCCTGCCCATGGGCGGGCGTCTCAAAACGTCCCTGGAGATGAACATGTCTCAATGGGCGGGCGTCTCCAACGTCCTGGAGAAGAACGTCAATGAGGCGGCGTCTCCAACGTCCCTGGGAAAATGAACAGCATGGGCGGGGCGCTCAACGTCCTGGAAAAGAAAACAGTCAATGGGCGGGCGTCTCCAAACGTACCTGGAACGAACAGTCAAGCTTTGAAAGGGCGGGCGTCTCCAACGTCCCTGGAAAAGAACAGTCAAGCTTTGAATGGGCGGGCGTCTACCAACGTCCCTGGAAAGAACAGTCAATGGCGGCGTCTCCAACGTACCTGAGAAGAACAGTCAATGGGTGGCGTCTCCAACGTCCCTGGAGAAGAACAGTCAATGGGCGGGCGTCTCCACCGTACCTGGAGAAAGACAGTCAAGCTTTGAATTGGCGGGCGTCTCCAACGTACCTGGAGAGAACAGTCAAGCTTTGAATGGCGGGCTCTCCAACGTACCTGGAGAAGAACAGTCAAGCTTTGAATGGGCGGCGTCTCCAACGTACGTGGAAAAGAACAGTCAAGCTTTGAAGGGCGGGCGTCTCCAACGTACCTGGAAAAGAACAGTCAAAACTAAATGACGAGCACTAAGAAAATGTGACTGATATTTTCTTTCATGGATTAAGGCAAAGAAACGAACGGGAAATGTAAACTGGGATAAATGTAAAGCATTTAATGTCAGGGAGGAGGGACAGCAGAAACTGAGGGGATGGTGGGGAGAAAGACGACAGAAACTGAGGGATGGTGGGAGAGAGACGGCAGAAACTGAGGGGATGGTGGGAGAAAGACGGCAGAAACTGAGGGATGGTGGGGAGAGAGACGGCAGAAACTGAGGGGGTGGGGAGAGAGATGGCAGAAACTGAGGGGTGGTGGGGAGAAGATGGCAGAAACTGAGGGGTGGTGGGGAGAGAGACGGCAGAAACTGAGGGGATGGTGGGGAGAGAGACGCAGAAATAGAGGGGATGGTGGGAGAGCGACGGCAGAAACTGAGGGATGGTGGGGAGAGAGACGCCAGAAACTGAGGGATGGTGGGAGAGAGATGGCAGAAACTGAGGGGATCGTGGGGAGAAAGACGGCAGAAACTGAGGGTATGGTGGGGAGAGAGACGGCAGAAACTGAGGGTATGGTGGGGAGAGAGATGGCAGGAACTGAGGGGTGGTGGGGAGAGAGATGGCAGAAACTGAAGGGGTGGTGGGGAGAGAGACGGCAGAAACTGAGGGGATGGTGGGGAGAGAGACGGCAGAAACTGAGGGGATGGTGGGAGAGAGATGGCAGAAACTGAGGGGATGGTGGGGAGAGAGACGGCAGAAACTGAGGGAGTGGGGGAGAGACGGCAGAAATGGAGGGGATGGTGGGGAGAGAGACGGCAGAAATTGAGGGGATGGTGGGGAGAGAGACAGCAGAAACTGAGGGATGGTGGGGAGGATGAGGATAAACAGAAATAGGTTAACCTGGGGAAAAAAGTAATAATATAAGAATCAAGTGAAGTAAAACGAAAAGTCAAGCAGAGACTGGACACATCTAGCAACACAAATATGAATGAGCGTATAGCACGCATGACGCCAACAAGCAAAAACAAAAAAAAACACCCCACTACTTTCAGTATACATATTACCAAGAAGGGAAAAAAACAACAACTTAATAAGTATGCTAAACGATTTTTGTTAAATTTGGCAAACAAGTAAATTGAACCAGAAATCTAAATGCAGAATATATGATGTAAACCTAACTCTATACAAAGATTGTTTTTTCTAGTAAAAAACAGAGGAGAGAGAAGGGAGGGGGATAGAAATATCAGGGAGAAAAAGAGGACTGTACAGAAATCACAGGAAAGGAATACATGGGAGACAGCTGCGGAGAATAGCTAGCCAAACAGACGCCCACAAACTAGTATGATAACAAAGAAGAAGAAGGGGGAGGGAGGGAAAGGGACGGGGGGGGGGGGGGGGGATGCGGGATGGACTTTGAGTTTAGTGTCACGTGACGGTGGGGAAGGTAGGGGAAAAAGATGGGTGTGGAAGTAAGGAATGAAGTGGCGGTGTTGTAGTAAAGTGGACCGGGAAATAGTTTCTGCTATGATTGTCCATGAATGAAGCGACGGTGTTGTAGTAAAGTGAACCGGGGAAATAGTTTGCTATATTTTCCATGAATGAAGTGGCGGTGTTATAGTAAATGGACCGGGGAAATAGTTCTGCTATGATTGTCCATAAATGAAGTGGCGGTGTTGTAGTAAAGTGGACCGGGAAAATAGTTCTGCTATGATTGTCCATGAATGAAGCGATGGTGTTGTAGCAAGGGGGACCGGGGAAACAGTTCTGCTATGATTGTGCATCATGAGAATGTACACTATCTCACCGGAAGTCTAGAATAATGGATTTCCGACACTGCATTCAAAACTCTTGTTTGTTTTTTTGTTTTGTTTTGTCTCTTGCCGGGAACAAGGCAATATTGCACACCATGTCATCTATTTATGCAGCCATCACACCCTCTTATTACCATGTTCAGCGGAATGAAACTCCCAGGAGGTTTGGAATGCTTATCAGGCTGCCTTCCCCCCCCAAAAAAAAATGAATTTCTGGAATCATGAGAGAAATTGAGTATGCACGGTTTAGAAATCACGCTGACATTTCATCTCAAGTAAGCTGGTGTATATGATAGCGTTTCCAAGTGCAGATAGCTGTACGCTCATAGATACCGTCTATGACACGAAATATTGGTAAACACATGATTCGTGCATCCCGTTCTCTGTACAGAATGAGTCATGAAAAAGGATGCATTTCTTTGTATGTGTGATTTGTTTATGTACACCTGTACCTGTCATTTTTACAACAGTATATTGAATGTATTTGTCAAGAACTTGTTTCATATATACAAAGTATATAATTACGCAGGTTTAGTGTACGTCATTTTTAAGTTGATCGAAAAGAATGGATGCGTATGCGCTATACCCTTTCGTCTTGAAGTATGTGTGCATGCGTACATTCGTGCGTGCGTTCGTGCGTGCGTGCGTGGTAAATTCCTGTTGCTACTTCATAACACTTCCATACAGATCACTTTGTTGTCTCATCCCAAAGTCGGCGCAAACTAACACACACACACACACACACACACACACACACACACACACACACACACAACACACATACACACACACACACACACACACACACACACCACACACACACACACCCCACACACACACATCACACACACACACACACACACACACACACACACCACGCACGCACGCACGCGCATGCACACACACACACACACACACACACACACACACACACACACATACACACACACACACACACACACACACACACTCACACGCACGCACGCACGCACGCACGCACGCACGCACGCACACACAACACACACACACACACAACACACACACACACACACACACACACACACACACACATATATATGAGCTATTTTCCTCGACATGACCCCTTTCTTCTTCTCTTTCTCTCTCTCTCTGCTCTATGATTTCTTCATTTCAGCAAAATGCACGCACCCTGAAACCGAGATGATCCTGCTGATAATGAAAAGCATAGGCCATTTCCATTTGATGACTTGTGTCCAGGGGGGGGGGGGGGGGGGGGGGGGGGGGGGGGGGGGGCTATTACCATTTTCATAAGGTATCATCATTTCATACCGACGCCCAAATTTTGAAACAGATGACTTGTTTTCTTCATTTTCTTCTTCTTTTTTTTTATTTCATATTTGGATTGAGATGTCTTTTTTTTTTTTAGCTGTTGGCTATAGTTTCCTCATTTTCAATGTTATCATCTTTGACGAGAAATCCCACAGAATGAAGAACTGTTTCACCAATAGTGACGAAGAAAAGAGTAACCTTGCCGTCATCATAGTTGGTGATGAACTCACTCATTTTAAAAGACGCACTATATGCTTGTTTACGTGCGGTTTTTATCTTCCTTTTTTCAGTGATTTAGTATTTCTTGCGGTTGTTACTGTTATTGTTGTTGTTGCTACTGCTGCTGTTGCTGTTTGTTTCTTGTTTGTTTCTGTCTTCTTTCCTTTCTTTCTTTCTCTTTTTTTTTCTTCTTCTTTTCTTTTTCTTGTCTTTCATCCTCTGGGTTTTTTTTCTGGTCTCTTTTTCTCCATTTTTTTTTTCGCGAAGTCTTCATCCATCCTTCATTCCTTCATTCATTATCATATATTCATTGTTCGGTTCTTGTCCGTGTTTCTTTCTCTTTTTCATGAAGATTGGATCAGCTGTCTTCCACGTGCATACGCTATTAAGAATTGAGCCAGGTGAAGAGAATGATTCCTATACTGATCTGAATATAAAAGACATAAAATGTCAAACCGCACTGACAATCGAACTCAAAACGAATCGTCATTGTCTATTCTAGACTCGTTTCCGCCAATCGCTAGCTCTGACCTTTTTTTTTTAACATTCAGCAAATCGATTGAACCTGATGACATTCTGAACTGAGTCCTGTTTACAACGATTGCCAGTTCATACAGAGAATACAGGCAGGGAACGCACAAGTGGCACAGCAGACACTACGCGTTTCGACCTTTTGATCTTCTGCAGGTAGGAACAGAAAAAAAAGAAAGCAAAAGAAAGTCTGCATCAAAGAGAATGCTTCCATACGAATGACCGATTGTTTTGCGCTGTCAGCAGGAGTGAGGTGAGAGTTACATTCTCCTGGCTTTGACTCAAGATCAGGGAATGGAACAATGGCAAACTGAAAAGATAAGGGGAATGTTGATATGATAATGTAAAAACTGAAAAGATAAGGGGAATGTTGATATGATAATGTAAAAACTGAAAAGATAAGGGGAATGTTGATATGATAATGTAAAAACTGAAAAGATAAGGGAATGTTGATATGATAATGTAAACACTGAAAAGATAAGGGGAATGTTGATATGATAATGTAAAAACTGAAAAGATAAGGGAATGTTGATATGATAATGTAAAAACTGAAAAGATAAGGGAATGTTGATATGATAATGTAAAAACTGAAAAGATAAGGGGAATGTTGATATGATAATGTAAAAACTGAAAAGATAAGGGGAATGTTGATATGATAATGTAAAAACTGAAAAGATAAGGGGAATGTTGATATGATAATGTAAAAACTAAAAAGATAAGGGGAATGTTGATATGATGATGTAAAAACTGAAAAGATAAGGGGAATGTTGATATGATAATGTAAAAACTGAAAAGATAAGGGGGAATGTTGATATGATAATGTAAAAAACTAATACTACGACTACTGCTGCTGTTGCCACTTTTACTACTCATACTACTACGAAGTGATGAATGAACAGAACAAGACAAATAATACACTTTAGGAATAAATGAGTGAAAGGAAATAAACAGACAAGAAAATGTGTAAAAGAAAACAGACCTAAGAAAGAAAATTTTAAACTAAAAATAAAAATGAAATAGAATAATTTAAAATAAATAAATAACTACGATAAAAACAAAATAAGAAAAAAAGTAAACAAACAAACAAACAGAGAAATACATAAATAAAGAAATAAATAGATAGATAAATGAATGAATGCATAAATAAGTAAATTAATAATAAAATGAATAAATAATTCAACGAATAATAAGCAAATGATGTATCCTGGCAAGTGATATGCTCTCCTACTCCTCTGTCGCACGTACGAGTGACTTCTCGGGAAAAAAACAAATGAATATATAAATAAATAAACACCATATATATATATATATATATATATATATAAACTAATAAATTCCAAGGATAAGTACCGCACTATTCCAGCAACTTGCAGAGCAGCTTGTGTTGCAATGACTGCAAGAAATATTGAATTATAAACAAAGCTTGCTCTTTAAATTTCCCAAAGGATAAGTACCGAGCACCATTCCAGCAACTTACAGATCAGCTTGGTGTATGCAATGACTGTAAGAAATATTGAATTATAAAGAAAGCTTGCTCTTATGTCTTAGATGAAGAAATAGGGGAGATAAGCATTCATATCTGCAGTGGCAGATTATTCTGCCTAACTAACAGTTTGTGCTTGTGTGAGGTGAATGGGAAAAAAAATAAATGCATCTCAAAATGAGCCTCCAGACAGCTTATAGTCTCCAAGAGGGAGACGATCTCCAATGGGGAGAAAACCCACTAACATATAACTCCTGGTCAGATACCGATATTTCGAAACCTGATTGTTTTCTCCTCAGTGACCACGGAAAGTGGTAATTTGACTACTCTGCCTTTTCGTTTTAAGAAAAATACTATCCCAGAAAAAGCTGGTGTGCAATACCGTAGTATGTTTGTTGAGTTTCAAAAAACCAACCAAAGGTGCCACCTAAGAAGCAAAGAAAATCATGAAAGAGCAAAACAAGCTACATTTTCTTGTGAAAAGTAGAAAATATAAACAGATAACCTCTTAAGACACAAGTGCTGAGGTATATATATATATATATATATATATATATATATATAGCTGGTAGTATATTTTCTGGCTTTTTTTTGAAAAGTGCTCAACCATGCGGGAGCAGCTAAAACAATGATTAAAAGCAAATCTTAAAACCGGACTACAAATTTGTTTCGAGGTCTTTCCTCTCTTCAGAGGAATCTGAAGAGAGAAAGACCTCGAAACAAATTTGTAGTCCCGGTTTTAAGATTTGCTTTTAATCATGTTTGTATTATATAATAATATATATATATATATATATATATATATATATATATTATATAATATATATATATATGATG
This sequence comes from Conus ventricosus, assembly GCA_018398815.1. Taxonomy (NCBI): domain Eukaryota; kingdom Metazoa; phylum Mollusca; class Gastropoda; order Neogastropoda; family Conidae; genus Conus; species Conus ventricosus. The sequence continues at coordinate 1,010 of JAFLJL010013483.1, read as the reverse complement.
TTGAACAATTAAGTAGTGAGGGAAAACACAACTGCAGGCTGACAGTTCTTCAGTCGTTATAGTAATGACTTGGCAAAGATTGAACTTAAAAAAAAAATTGAAGATGAAGAAAACGCGGGAATATATTATAAATACGAGAATCCCTTCACTAGCTGCCTGAGGGAACCATCGTAATCCCTCTCAAAGCACATTTATTGGTATTTGCCTGCTCCTAGCCTTTCGTCCGCTGGATCGGACTCATCATGGGAGACACGGCTGATTGTGTGTCTGTGCTCTTGGTGTCAAATAGAGACACACCACAGTCCATACTTTTGTGGTATTCTCACCACCAAGGGTTCAAAAAAGAATCCAACAGCACCCTCAAAGCAGCCAGCAAAGGGTAGTAAAATGGAACAAAACAAAAGTGTGGAGAGGAAAAAAGTTGCTGAAAAACTAAAAGCATTATTCAAACAGTATAAAATGTAGGGGACAATCTTTGAGCCTATGCTTGAGGATCCATTCAAGGATGCAAGGGAGACAAAAGATTTGGAACAATCTGAGTGGTCAGCTCTGCTGTTCAATAACCCAAGCATTGTAAGTGGCTAAGAATTGTACAGAACAACCTTTACTTGGATCTCCTAAGAGATGCAATCTCCCACTGATTGACCAAACAATATGATGCTGAACAATTAAGTAGTGAGGGAAAAACAAGTGCAGGCTGACAATTCTTCAGTCGTTATAGTAATGACTTGGCAAAGATTTGAACTTTATAAAAAAAAAAAAAATGAAGATGAAGAAAATGCGGGGAATATATTATAAATATGAGAATCCCTTCACTAGCTGCCTGAGGGAACCATCGTAATCCCTCTCAAAGGCACATTTATTGGTATTGCCTGCTCCTAGGCCTTTCGTCCGCTGGATCGACTCATCAGGGAGACATATAATTAGAGTTAAAAGACCACTCAGAATTCTAAAAATGCTCACCAAATAGGAGCGACATAACAGTTTTTATATATAATATATATATATAG
>JAFLJL010013481.1:55000-64018 GCA_018398815.1 Conus ventricosus | reverse complement strand
GTGAAAAACAAACAGCCAACTCTGTCTTCATCTTAGTGAAAAACAGCCAACTCTGTCTTCAGTCTTAGTGAAAAACAAACAGCCAACTCTGTCTTCAGTCTTTGTGAAAACAGCCCAAATCTGTCTTCATCTTAGTGAAAAACAGCCCAAATCTGTCTTCAGTCTTAGTGAAAAACAAACAGCCAACTCTGTCTTCAGTCTTAGTGAAAAACAGCCAACTCGTCTTCATCTTAGTGAAAACAAACAGCCAACTCTGTCTTCAGTCTTAGTGAAAAACAAACAGCCAACCTGTCTCATCTTAGTTGAAAAACAAGCAGTCAACTCGTCTTCATCTTAGTGAAAAACAAACAGCCAACTCTGTCTCAGTCTTAGTGAAAAACAAACAGCCAACTCTGTCTTCAGTCTTAGTGAAAAACAAACAGCCAACTCTGTCTTCAGTCTTAGGGAAAAAAAAACAGCCAACTCTGTCTTCAGTCTTAGTAAAAAACAAACAGCCAACTCTGTCTTCAATCTAGTGAAAAAAAAACAGCCAACCTCTGTCTTCATCTTAGTGAAAAAAAAAACAGCCAACTCTGTCTTCAGTCTTAGTGAAAAAAACAAACAGCCAACTCTGTCTTCAGTCTTAGTGAAAAACAAACAGCCAACTCTGTCTTCAGTCTTAGTGAAAAACAAACAGCCAACTCTGTCTTCAGTCTTAGTGGAAAAACAAACAGCCAAATCTGTCTTCAGTCTTAGTGAAAAACAAAACAGCCAACTCTGTTTCAGTCTTAGTGAAAAACAAACGCCAACCCTGTCCCTTTAGTCTTAGTGAAAAACAAAAAACCAACTCTGTCTTCAAGCTTAGTGAAAAACAAACAGCCAACTCTGTCTTCAGTCTTAGTGAAAAACAACAGCCAACTCTGTCTTCAGTCTTAGTGAAAAACAAACAGCCAACTCTGTCTTCAGTCTTAGTGAAAAACAAATTTGCCAACTCTGTCTTCAGTCTTAGTGAAAAACAACAGCCAACTCTGTCTTTAGTTTCTTAGTGAAAAACAAACAGCCAACTCTGCTCATCTTAGTGAAAAACAAACAGCCAACTCTGTCTTCAGTCTTAGTGAAAAACAAACACCAACTCTGTCTTCAGTCTTAGTTTAAAAACAAAGCCCAAATCTGTCTTCAGTCTTAGTGAAAACAAACAGCCAACTCGTCTTCAGTCTTAGTGAAAAACAAACAGCCAACTCTGTCTTCAGTCTAAATAAAAACAAAAAACCAACTCTGGCTTCAATCTTAGTGAAAAACAAACAGTCCAAATCTGTCTTCAGTCTTTGTGAAAACAAACAGCCAACTCTGTCTTATCTAGTGAAAAACAAACAGCCCAAATCTGTCTTCATCTTATGAAAAACAAACAGCCAACTCTGTCTTCAGTCTTAGTGAAAAACAAACAGCCAACTCTGTTCATCTTAGTGAAAACAAACAGCCAACTCTGTCTTCAGTCTTAAATGAAAAACAAACAGTCAACCTGTCTTCATCTTAGTGAAAAACAAACAGCCAACTCTGTCTTCAGTCTTAGTGAAAAACAAACAGCCAACTCTGTCTTCAGTCTTAGTGAAAAACAAGCAGTCAACTCTGTCTTCATCTTAGTGAAAAACAAACAGCCAACTCTGTCTTCAGTCTTAGTGAAAAACAAACAGCCAACCTGTCTTCAGTCTTAGTGAAAAACAAACAGCCAACTCTGTCTTCATCTTAGTGAAAACCCAAAAAGCCAACTCTGTCTTCAGTCTTAGTGAAAAACAAACAGCCAACTCTGCTTCAGTCTTAGTGAAAAAAAAACAGCCAACCTTCTTTAGTCTTAGTGAAAAACAAACAGTCAACCTGTCCTTCAGTCTTAGTGAAAAACAAACAGCCGACCTGTCTTCAGTCTTAGTGAAAAAAAAACAGCCAACTCTGTCTCAGTCTTAGTGAAAAAACAAACAGCCAACTCTGTCTTCAGTCTTTGTGAAAAACAAACAGCCAATCTGTTTCAGTCTTAGTGAAAAAAAAACAGTCAACTCTGTCTTCAGTCTTAGTGAAAAACAAACAGCCAACTCTGTCTTCATCTAGTGAAAAACAAACAGCCAAATCTGTCTTCAGTCTTAGTGAAAAACAAACCCGCCAACTCTGTCTTCATCTTAGTGAAAAACAAACAGCCACTCTGTCTTCAGTCTTAGTGAAAACAAACAGCCAACTCTGTCTTCAGTCTTAGTGAAAAACAAACAGCCAACTCTGTCTTCAATCTAGTGAAAAACAAACAGCCACTCTGTCTTCATCCTTTGTGAAAAACAAACAGTCAACTCTGTCTCATCTTAGTGAAAAACAAACAGTCAACTCTGTCTTCAGTCTTAGTGAAAAACAAACAGCCAACTCTGTCTTCAGTCTTAGTGAAAAACAAACAGTCAACTCTGTCTTCATCTTAGTGAAAAACAAAACAGTCAACTCTGTCTTTCCAGTCTTAGTGAAAACCGTAAACCTTGGGTGAAAAATGGAAACTACGGAATGGAAATAAAGAGAAGAAAGAAGAGGTAGGGGAGAAGATACGAAAGGAATCTTTTTCATGTAGTTTTTTTAAAAAGGATGCAACTATCTACTAAAGACATATCAAATTAAGATGACTTGGATATGCTTGTACTGAACTTTGATGTTTGTATTTGTGGATTTATTTTCTTACACTTTTGACTCTTACTATTGCGTTTCAACACAGGGGGCAAATTTGCATTACAACTCGTTATGAAAAGGCTGACTATTTTGTATAATAATTCCCTTCAGTGATTAAATCATTTTTGGACATTTTTCTTTGCAATACATCCTGTTTTCTTATATGGAGCTTAAATTAGAGAGTATGGAATGGTTTTAAAGAGGTGTATATATGTGTCTTGAAAAGTTTTCAGATCGAAAATAAGAGTAATTCTGATATTTGGTGTATGAGGAAACAATGTCATGTTGACATACACCATTTATCTGTTCAGCAGAATGTGTATTTGAAATTGATTAAAGCTTTTATATGCTAAAAAAAATTCAGATTTCCGCATAAATTATATCATACACTGTCAAAATCAGGGGGAAAAAAGCCGGATTTTCCAAAGGTGCATCTCTTCAATATGGACTGCGAATATGCTGCTTCATCTGGGCCTTGGAAATGTTCACGCGTTCTTCTTTCTTTCTTTCTGTGTGTGTGTGTGTGTGTGTGTGTGGTGTGTGTGTGTGTGTGTGTGTGTGTGTGTGTGTGTTGTGTGTGTGTGTTTGTGTGTGAGCGTGTCTGTGTGTGAAATGCTGGCGGCCTGTAAATGGTGAGTATAGAAGGATAATAATCAACAAAATAATCACCCAGCAACGTCCTTTACATACACATAGACCGTTCCGGAAAAAAAAAAAAAAAAAACATCAGGGAAACAGCGCTTGCCGTTGCATAGCAAACCGAATGACGTTTTCTCAGTTTGCGGGTGAAACAAACAGATATAGAGATGGAAATATTTGATTTGAAGTGCAGACCCGGATAGCGATCTGTAACAGAACTGTGAAACTGAACGATGAGGCAGAATTTGTTTTGGCCGTGCCCGCCAGCGCCACCTAACTCAAAACAACGGCGAGGTCACTCTCGCTGAACGCAAGCTGTTACACAAATTACCCCCCCCCCCCCCCCTCCCCCCTTACAGATTTCCGAACATCGACCATTGTAATTATCCATGTGAGTGTTAAGCAGCGTTGAAGGTGTGTCCAGGATGATCTATGTGAGTGTTAAGTAGCGTTGAAGGTGTGTCCAGGATGATCTATGTGAGTGTTAAGTAGCGTTGAAGGTGTGTCCAGGATGATCTATGTGAGTGTTAAGTAACGTTGAAGGTGTGTCCAGGATGATCTATGTGAGTGTTAAGTAGCGTTGAAGGTGTGTCCAGGATGATCTATGTGAGTGTTAAGTAGCGTTGAAGGTGTGTCCAGGATGATCTATGTGAGTGTTAAGTAGCGTTGAAGGTGTGTCCAGGATTATCTATGTGAGTGTTAAGCAGCGTTGAAGGTGTGTCCAGGAAATCACATCTCTTCTGATGCTGACAATGTTGATATTGGTTCCCATGCACATGCAGAGTACACATCACACACACAGTCACTCACATATGCACACACACACACACACACACACACACACGCGCGCGCGCGCGCCCGCGCGCACGCACACACACACACACACACACACACACACACACACACACACACAGAGGGGGCGAGTGCAAACATCTATGTCACTTTTCTCTTTGTCAACAGAAGAATGATGCAAATTTCTGGCGTGAGAACGTGGGTGCAAATGCGCGCACTTGCCATGTGTGTGTGTGTGTGTGTGTGTGTGTGTTGTGTGTGTGTGTGTGTGTGTGTGTGTGTGTGTGTGTGTGTGTGTGTAGTGTTGTGTGTGTGTGTGTGTGTTGTGTGTGTGTGTGTGTGTGTGTGTGTGTGTGGTGTGTGTGTGTGCGGCGCGTGCGTGCGTGCGTGCGTGCGTGTGAGTGTGTGTGTGTGTGTTGTGTGTGTGTGTGGTGCGTGCGTGCGTGCGTGCGTGCGTGCGTGCGTGCGTGCGTGTGTGTGTGTGTGTGTGTGTGTGTGTGCTCTTACATGCGCGCGCATGTTTGTGTTGTGTGTGTGTGCTGTGTTGTGTGTGTGTGTGTGTGTGTGTGTGTGTGTGTGTGTGTGTGTGTGTGTGTGTGTGTGTGTGTGTAAGCGTGTGGGTAGGGGGTGGGTGCGTGCGCGTGTGTATGCGTACGTGCGTGCGTGCGTACGCGTGTGTGTGTGTGTGTGTGTGTGTAAGTGTGTGTGGTGTGTGTGTGTGTGTGTGGTGTGTGTGTGTGTGTGTGTGTGTGTGTGTGTGTGTGGTGTGTGTGTGTGTGTGTCTCTGCACGTGTGTGTTTGTGTCTGCGCGTGCGTGCGTGTGTGTGTGTGTGTGTGTGTGTCTGTCTGTCTGTCTGTCTGTGTCTGTGTGAGCACATGTTCGCGTGTGCATGTGGCACTCGAGCAAGTCTAAGGAAGAAAAAAGGCACGTGCAAACTTAGTGCGGCGCTGCATTTTCTAACTCCCAATTCCTACCCCCCCCCCCCCCCCATCATCCGCGGGTGCACACACACACACACAACACACACACACACACACACACACACACACACACACACACACACACACACACACACACTGACTGACTGAAACCAATTTATTGTCAGATTAACTCAAGGTTGTACTGACAACACACACCACACACACACACACACACACACACACACACACACACACACACACACACACACACACACACACACACACACATACACACAACACGCACACATACACGCACGCAGGCATGCACCACGCACGCACGCACGCACGCACGTACGCACGCACGCACGCACGCACGCACGCACGCACGCACGCGCGCACACACCACACCACACACACACACACACACACACACACACACACCACACACATGAAGAGAGAGAAAGAAAGACAATGACAATGACATTTTATTCCAGTAGGGCCAAGCCCCCTTAGAAGGGGTGTATGTACACAGAAAAGCAACAAGAACTTTAAGATTTCTGCAGAAAGAAAGAAAACATAAAGACCAACTATACATTTCATTCTCTACACTCTTAATTATAAATCAGTTTAGGAAACTGCAATCTCTCTTGCTTTAAAAGCTTTGTACAATTAAATGCAGAGGTTTTTCACCATTAACTGAGGATAACAATAGATTAAGATGGAAAGCACTTGCTATTCTGTAATATTTTGGAGCGATCAACTGTTTTCTTGATTTATCGTAAAATGGACAACATAAAAGAAAATGAACTTCGTTTTCTTCAATATTCTTACAAAATGGACATAACAGATCATTAGGTTAGGATTCCTGTATCTATAGTAATGAACAGCAAGGTCTGATACACCAAAACGAAACAATGACATTACATGTTTTAAGTGTCTCTCCATATCTAATTGTAAGTGTTTTGGGGTACAGTGCATATAATCATAAACATTCTATACATTGAATACCGCTCACTGTTGCCCACATGATCTTGCCATTTTTGCCATCTACAATCAGTAAGTCGCTGCTTAAACAAACTAAACAAATTCATTTACACCTCCGACACCTTGGTTCAACCATACATATCCAAAACCATACTGAAACAGACATATCTTACATTTGTCACCCAGTTCTTTTTGCCTCTCTGATCAAAATATAACAGCATAAAATACGCTTTCTTTGGACTTCCATCCCCCATATTTCAGAACCATACTGTATTACTGGCTGTACCTGAGCATCAAAACGTTTTAGAAAAACATCAACAGAATAATTATCGCACTGACGTCACCTCTGCATTATGCTCCAAAGTGCCCTTTTTGCCTTGTTGGCAATCCAAAGTGCCCTTTTTGCCTTGTTGGCAATCAACAGTGCCCTTTTTGCCTTGTTGGCAATCCAAAGTGCCCTTTTTGCCTTGTTGGCATTCCATAGTGCCCTTTTTGCCTTGTTGGCAATCCAAAGTGCCCTTTTTGCCTTGTTGGCAATCCAAAGTGCCCTTTTTGCCTTGTTGGCAATCAAAAGTGCCCTTTTTGCCATGTTGGCAATCAAAAGTGTCCTTTCTGCCATGTTGGCAATCAAAAGTGCCCTTTTTGCCATGTTGGCAATCAAAAGTGCCCTTTTTGCCTTGTTGGCAATCAAAAGTGCCCTTTTTGCCTTGTTGGCAATCAAAAGTGCCCTGTTTGCCTTGTTGGCAATCAAAAGTGCCCTTTTTGCCTTGTTGGCAATCAAAAGTGCCCTTTTTGCCTTGTTGGCAATCAAAAGTGCCCTTTTTGCCTTGTTGGCAATCAAAGGTGCCCTTTTTGCCTTGTTGGCAACATCCCTACATGCCGCAGTAAAACTTCATCTTGTTGACAAATAAACATCTAGATACTTTTACACATTCACCACAGGCATCATATTGCCATCATATACACGTCTCTCTCTCTCTCTCTCTCTCTCTCTCTCTCTCTCTCTCTCTCTCTCTCTCTCTCTTCTCTCTCTCTTCACCCAAATAACCATCTTTTCTGAAAACACTATATTACTCTGATCAATATTCACCTTTAAACAAAGTGAAGAGGATGCTGTCTGTAGACTATTTAACTGTGTTTGCAAACCAAAGATAGAGAGAAGATCGGGGGCAGACAGACTGACAGGCAAAACAGAAACAGACAGACAGACGGACAGACAGAGGAGAACAGGTGTTTTGTCATTTCACAGAAGTCGTCACACGAGTGCATCTGATCAGATCACACCTGCATGCACTGATGACTGGAAAGATGAACCAGGGAGTGGGGGAAAGGGGGGAGGGGGGAGATAGAGGAGGAGATAAGAGAGAGAGAGAGAGAGAGAGAGGAGAGAGAGAGAGAGAGAGAGAGAGAGAGAGAGAGAGAGAGACGGACACAGACAGACAGAGACGCAGACAGAGACAGAGAGACTGAGAGAGACAGACAGAGACGGAGAGAAAGAAACAGAGATAGAGACAGAGACACAGTGAGAGAGAAAGAGAGGGAGAGGGAGACGAAGACACAGACACAGACACAGACAGACAGACAGACAGACAGACAGACAGACAGACAGACAAACGGACAGACAGACAGAGAGAGACAGAGGGTTAAACAGAGAGAAGGGGAAAGAGAAAGAGAAAGAGAGAGAAAGACAGAGAGAGACCGAGACTGAGAGGGGGACAGAAAGAGATAGAATGAGAGACGGAGATAGACACACACAGAGAGAAAAGAGAGAAAGAGAGAGAGACAGTCACAGAGAGAGACAGAGACAGACGGAGAGATAGAGACAGGAGAGAGACACAGAGAGAGAGAGAGACGGAGACAAAGACAAGAGAGAGAGGGGCCAAGTTGCAAGACGCTCGCTTTCGCGCAATATCAGATCATTATCGCGTCAGCAGTCGTGATGTCGTCGGCCTTTCTCACACACACACGCACAGACAGACACAGATGGCGGGCGATAACTTCTTGTTTACACACACACGCACGGACAGACACAGATGGCGGGCGATAACTTCTTGTATACACACACACGCACGGACAGACACAGATGGCGGGCGATAACTTCTTGTATACACACACACGCACGGACAGACACAGATGGCGGGCGATAACTTCTTGTATACACACACACGCACGGACAGACACAGATGGCGGGCGATAACTTCTTGTATACACACACACGCACGGACAGACACAGATGGCGGGCGATAACTTCTTGTATACACACACACGCACGGACAGACACAGATGGCGGGCGATAACTTCTTGTATACACACACTCGCACGGACAGACACAGATGGCGGGCGATAACTTCTTGTATACACACACACGCACGGACAGACACAGATGGCGGGCGATAACTTCTTGTATACACACACACGCACGGACAGACACAGATGGCGGGCGATAACTTTTTGTATACACACACTCGCACGGACAGACACAGATGGCGGGCGATAACTTCTTGTTTACACACACACGCACGGACAGACACAGATGGCGGGCGATAACTTTTGTATACACACACCGCACGGACAGACACAGATGGAGGGCGATAACTTTTTGTATACACACACACGCACGGACAGACACAGATGGCGGGCGATAACTTCTTGTTTACACACACACGCACGGACAGACACAGATGGCGGGCGATAACTTCTTGTATACACACACACGCACGGACAGACACAGATGGCGGGCGATAACTTCTTGTATACACCACACACACGCACGGACAGACACAGATGGCGGGCGATAACTTCTTGTATACACACACACGCACGGACAGACACAGATGGCGGGCGATAACGTCTTGTATACACACACACGCACGGACAGACACAGATGGCGGGCGATAACTTCGTGTATACATACATCCTGAACTGCAGCAGCAGCAGCAGCAGCAGCATCAAGTTTCTTTCCCCCGCATCGTCGTCGTCGGCGTTATCGTCATTGTCATCTGGTCAGGAGAA
>JAFLJL010013481.1:2500-47500 GCA_018398815.1 Conus ventricosus | reverse complement strand
AGCCAAGAATGCACTGACTATCGATAAAGATAGATAAATAAATCAATAAAAATCAACACGTGAAACCAAGTGATGAAAGCTAACATAAAAACGTCTGCCATGACCAGAGGATCATTTGGGGAAATCTTGAAGTGTTGTGGATTAGTAGAAAGAAACTCGTGGAGAGCGTGGCAGCAGAGAGTCCTCAGAAGAGAAGCCCCCTTCAAGCAAGTGTTTTCGGCCCTTATCTCCTGACACTCTAGGGGGTTGGGCCACACCCGGTTCATGACTCCGGATGTCCCTCGCTGCCCCTTTTTTTTTTCCCCATCTTGGGACGAGCCATGCTGGGATTCGAACCCATGACCCTCTGGACATGCTCATTTTCTACTTAATGACTCGCGCTTTAACCACTGAGCCACAGGGACACCTGATATTTGTAGGGAAATTAAGCCTTATGAAGTTCACTTTTGTTCCTCCTTGACCAGATCCAGCTTGAACACCTCTCTGCCGTTTCTGCCATTGCTTTCAGGGCTCTGGGTTTTTCCTTCCTGCAACTGAGAGCTGTTTCATGAGGCTGTATGCAGACGTTCCTACAAATCCCCTGGCTCCAATTTCTGCAGTGAGGACTTTGACCTGATAGCCTTCTCTCCTCAGGCTGTTTGCCAGATCAGCATACTTTTCAGTCTTGTAGATTTGAGCTGCCTCCATTCTGTTCTCATATGGCACCGTGAGCTCGATCATGATCAGCTGCTTGGTTGACTTAGAGTGGACTACTATGTCTGGTCTCATGCCACTCTTGCTGATGATCTCTGGGTGACTCTTCCATTCTGGAGGTCTGCAGTGCACTCCCAGTCATCTGCCCCATCCAGCAGACTCTGCCTGCATGTTTCGAGTGGCACTGTTGTTCTTGGCCATGATTTGCTGCCTCCTGCCGTGAAGAATGTTGCGGGTGCTTTTGGAGTCCTGATTCTCCCTTTTGTGGTGTTGGTACTAGCCCAGACTACTTGTACAATTTCTTTGAGCACTTGGTTGTGCCTCCATGTGTACCTTCCTTGAGACAGGGCTACTTTACATGAGCTTAGAACATGCTCCACTGTTTGTTTTTCATGGCAGAGGGGGCATGCAGGATCGTCTGTTTTCCCCCCACTTCACCAGGTTTGCATTTGAGGGCAGAAGGTCATATGCAGATCTGAGAATGAAGCTGATCCTGAGAGGGGCCATGTGCCAAATGTCATTCCAAGTTAGACTTCTTTGGAGTGCATTCTCCCAAGTTGTCCATTGCCCTTGCTGGCTCTGCTGGACTGCTTTTTGGAGTCTTTTTTGGTCTTCTTCTTTCTCATCTCCTGAATCATCATGTCTCTTTTGGCTTTTCCTTTGGCCTTTGACCACCATTCAGTTTTGGTCACCCCAGTCCTTGTCTGTTGGTCTGTGTGTGTCCTGTTATTTCTCTGATCTTGAGACTTTCTTTCATCGCCTCTTGAACTTTCCATTTTCTGCCTGTCTTTAGCTGGGGCTTGATTGCTTCTACCACCTTGTCTCCTGAGTCCTCCAGCATGCTTTGAAGTCTGATCTTCCCTGCTTTGTATTCCTCCAGGATGGATTTCAGTGGTAGTTTGAGCTTTGCTTGGCGACAGTACAGCGCGATGTCAGTCAGACAGGGTGGGACACCAAGCCATTCCTTGTGAACTTGTTTGATTTGGCTTCCATTGCCTCCACTGTGCTGGTGCAGATGTCGTATATCATCAGAGGCCATAGGAGCTTTGGTATCAGCATGAACTGCAGACACCAGACCTTGTATTTGCCAGGGAGCCCACACTGGTCAATGGTCTCCAAGCCTTCTTCCGCCATCTGCTTGGTTTCTTTTGCTCTTTGTGTGTCTTTCAGCGTATCATCATACCATCTTCCAAGGCTCTTGACTGGTTCTTCTGTGACTGTTGGAATGGCCTGGTTGGCAACACTGAAGACCACAGATTCGGCCACTTTTCCTTTCCTCAGTGAGAGACTCCGTGATTTCTTTGGCTTGAAAATTCATTCTGGATGAGGCAACTATGTCGTCCAGCCTCTCCAGCACATGACGTGTCTCGTCTTCTCTGGATGAAATCACTGTTAGTGTCATCCATGAAGGCCTTGAGAGGAGGCATCTTGTATCCATCGCCAAGGTCTGTTTGTCTCGCGTTGTTTGTTGCTGTTTTCAAGATGAGTTCCATTGCCAGCACGAACAGTATCGGCGAAATTTTGCACAGCCCATTGCAATGCCACTTCCAAAGTTGATCCCATCAGTTGTGTACTCCTTGGTAGAGAAACCGATTGAGAGCCATTAAAGTACTTCTTAGCATGTCGCGGATGTCTTTGGGCACATGGTACATCTCAAGAGCAACTGTATTCATCTCATGGGCACAGATCCATATGCGTTTTGCCCAGATCAAGCCACACTAGTCAGGTCCCTCTCTTCCTGTTTTTGCTTTTTGGATTGCGTCCCAGTCATTGTGCGTGTTTCACAGGCCAGCCACGCCCTGGATGCACCATTCTGGACTGACACATCCAGTACTTGTTTTCCATCAGGTTCTTGGTCAGCCTTGCTGCCATGACAGAGAAGAAGATTTTCCCTTCGACGTTCAGTAGAGTTGTTATTGCCTGAACTGGCAGATTTTTCTTTAGTTTTTTTTTTTTTTTTTTTTTGTCTTCTTTTTTTTTTCTTCTTTTTTCAGTTGAGTTTTGCTCTTTGGGGATGTTACACACCAGCTGCCGTCATCCACTGGCCCGCTGATGTTTGGTTTCTCCAAGCGATCGCAGCAGCCTGTGGAGCCACTCCAGCACCTTGGGGACCATTTCTTGTAAAGCTGGTAAGGTATTCCGTTTGGCCCTGGTGATGATTTGCTCTGGCTTTGTCGACCACCTTCTTGATTTCCGCCAACGTTGGAGGCGTGACATTGAAACTGTTTCCTCTGGGATGGTTGGCACACCAGACCTTGATGTCGAGTGGTGCTTTGCTCTGTGAGTCAGAGTATGTTTTCCTCGATGGTGCTCAAGAACTCCTTTGTCCACACTTAGGGTCCAGATTTTGGCTGCGCAAACAGTGTTTCTGCAAACTGGAAGGGGGTTCTCCGAAGAAGCGCTCTTGTGTCTTCTTCATTTTCTCTTCCTCTTCCTCGCAGATTCGGCTTTGCTGAGGGCGCTGTGTTTTTCTTTCAGGTCTTCCACAGTTTTTCCAAGCCTTGTTTTCAGTGGCTGTGCTGGATCTTCATTAGCTTCTTGAGGTTGTTTCCTTTGGACTCTGGATCTTGTCCATTTTTTCTTGGCGTCTGGATTTCTTTGGAGGTGTTTTCTCTTTGGGTAGTTTAACTTCCATAGGCGTCCGAGAACAGATTAAAAGTATGTTCAACCCCACTTGCTCAACCACCGAGGTTTTGGGCGAAAGTGGCCTAAAGCCGCCTTTTTTCCTGTGGCGGAAGATGAGAGAGAGAGAATCACGGCAGACGACAGACAGACAGAGAAGAGAGAGACAGAGCGAGAGACGACAGACAGACAGAGAGTCGGGCCAGGCCACACACACAACGCAAGCGCATATTACTGTTCTTGGCAAGTAAGACGTCAATAACCAAAAATAAACGATTATCTCCAAACAAACATACTGTGCAGGGTATTCCGTTTTTTTTTAATACTTAATTTACTAAACTTTTCATGATTTTAGTTTTTGTTTAATCCTATGTTTTTCTTGGTCGTTTTCAATAAATCATTTTCGCGCAACCATTTTCAAATGAGTCTTTGTCTTTCATGAGAAAAAAATAGAACTACAGTCTTTAATGATTCTCTAAAGTCTTTTAAAACAGGAGTTATATTTTCTGGCATAAAATCCACACTTATGCCAGCAAGTCTTCCGCCTGAAAGCTTGTTCGCCAAAGTGTTTCTCTTTTTAACTATGTCTTCTTTCTGCTTGAACAGTCATATATAATAAATAGTGTTTGCGTTCCTTCAAACAGTTATAAAACTGTTCCTAACACACTCACTCAGTTTAATTGCTAGGATCAAGCCTAAATATATGTCATCATCTGGCATATAAACCTTCTTTTATGATATGCGTTGTTCCATTTAAGTGGGGCAGAAAAATCACACTATGAGCAAAAATTTTATATCGATAAACTGGTTGTAAACAGGTTGAGGATAAATAATTTTTTCCACAACCAGTCTGTCACAAATCAATATGAACAATGAGGGGTTTTTGTCATAAAGTTTAACTGTCCATAGTTTGATAACAGAACTTACATCTAATCCTCGTTATTTTTTTTTATCATACTCTTGTCAAACTTGATTCAGTGTATAAAACCCTACGCGGCCTAAATGCGTAAGATTAATCCCATTCAGTTCTGTAAGATTGATTTCTATGTAGACTAATATTGATTTTGTTGCTTGTTGTTATGACCTTAATATCCTCGCCATTGTGAGAATGACGACGGTAACTTTAGTTTTCAACGTCTAAGTTTTTGCCAGCTTAATTAGAATCCTTTTAGAAGGACGTCACTAATGACACAACCATCCCTCTTTCATTTTTAAGACAGAAATTATCAAATATCCATTGTGACGTGTCTCCTAATTTCATTTGCGGAAGAACCTGTAATTTGTGTAGAAGCATCTTTCAAAACTGATTCTCTTCTGTGGAGGATGTACTGTTATTCCCCTACGGCTTTTTTCATCTCTTTGACTATTGTCCTCTGGCACCAACACCACGATACATGTAAGGGCCCAGAGTTGAATGCTTTTCTGAAACTTTTTTGGCGGCTAAAATATGTAAATGGGCTTATGAATTCAAATTTTATTTTCATTCATTTTAAATATGGTTCTAAGTCGCCATTTTCGAGGTCAGGTTTTTTTTCGAATATTTTATATTCATACTGCGCCAACATTTTTTTGCCTCTAGATTGCGCAGCTTTCAGTTTAGGAACTTTTTACTGTCGCTAACCTCTTTGCGTTTTTATAATCACCATCTTTAGTGTAACTAATACCCATCAAAGTGCCATATCTCACCGTTCTGTTCAAAGTTCCGCAACGTCTGGCAAGGTCTTTTAATTCTAAGGTTTATACACCTCACAAGGGCGCTAAATGTAACTCCTGGTTCTTCTGCCACGCGAATATTTTTTAGTAGCGTATTATTTTATTTCCAAAACAATGTGCGGTTATCACATTTTACGACTTCCCCGTTTTGTCTTTGATTTTTATATTAAATGATTCCCGACCATCCCACAAACTAATCTTTTAAACTGTAAATTAGGGAATTGTATAATTATAATCGCAATTATGCAGCTTCCCTGACGGCAGAGGTTCTTAAAACAGTTGGGGACCTTCCATCATATAAGGTTTTATCAGTGCCTTAGCTTCATCTAAATGAACTTAGAGTAATGGAATGGTAATGCAAGATTGATCGGACTCTCCCCCTCAAACGTTCGTTTTCATTCTGGCGAAACACTCTTAAACTATGAGTGGGTAGATGATAGTTGTAAAGCCTAGCAATTTTAGCATAGTCTTTATCAAATCGTATTTTGACTTCTTCAGGTTTGGGAATGTTAATATTTGTTTTTAGATTTGCATTGTTTAATGTTTAAGATTTATGTCTAAGTTACCATTGCTTCTTTTTAAGTGAGCAAAAACGTTAATAAACCATAGGTATTGTTAACTGTTTAACGTCGTTTGTTCTCCTTTCTATTTTGTAATCTTATTATTCCCTTGCTTTAGTTATATTAAACCATACGATTTTGTTAATATATTTCATGGAGCGCGACCGTTTTGGCCCCGCAATTGTTAATCAATGCATGTTCTTAAAAAACGAAGTGCGGTCTTGAGTGGTATTGTTACAAACATTTTTTAAAACAATTAAAAATGAGTGCATTCAAATATACTGATGCAAAATATTCTGTGGGCCGCCAGCACTACAATCTTTAAAAATATAAACAACTGACACCCTCGACATTTCTGTGCCCCAGGACTGTCGCTTTTCATAAAAGGTGAGTACGCCCAATAAAACAGATATCTTACCCCCCTATTAAAAAGACTACATCGCGAAAGCGTGGTTTAGTCATCCGATTGAAGTTTTAATCAGAACCAGTTTAACTTTTGCTGTGTTTTGTGCATCAACTGGGTGTGGTGTGGGTCGTGTTGCTGATACTTAATTCATCCTGATCCCTTTGGTGAGGTAGTGTACAGATTTCATTTTTATTACAACCTTTAGGCAGTTATTTTGACTGAAACTGCGAGCGTCATTACCAAATGACAAACCGGTTAATCCATTCAGCAACATTAATTAGACATGGAAGCTTTTGAAGGATCTTAAACGAATTCAATATTAACACCAAGAGGACTTTAGACAAAAGTTGGATTTAATCATGGTTCTAGGACCCTTATTTTTGGGGCCATGCACAGAAAGTTTAAATTTGACTGGAATCCTCTTAACATCTTTCTCTTCAAGCCGCAACAGCTTTTCACCTGGGTCCATAGAGCAAGAGCATAAACAGCATGGACAACTTTTATCTTAGACACTTCAAGGTGCCTAATAGGGGGAATAGAAACGAATAACGATCTATTCGTACTTACGTTTGGTGTTTGCTAGGGTCGCAAGCACAGGCAAGATCAAGCATAACTTTATCTTCTACTGGGCTTTGAGCGCAAATAAACCATATTTAGCAAAATTAGAGGAGACGCCATTAATTCTATGTGAATTTGCCTTCAAGTATTAAAAGGTACCAAACTGTTTTACAATACGGAAGATCGAAAAGTAGACTTTTTGTTGGCACTGGTTTATACATGCTGCCTTCTTGACCTTAGGCTACAGATAGGAACAATAATAAACTATATTAATGAAAATTCTTATAGCGGCATGAACAGAAGGTTGGGAAAACGACATAAATTCTGAGCAGTAATATTTGCAAGAGTAAAGAAGCCATGAATAAGTCTATCCAATCCCCGGCGGCCAAGCCCAAAGGCCTTTGAAGACTCAGTCCAAGCTCGCGGCTCTGTTCGCGATATGGACCATGAATATGAAAAGACAGCGCTTGTTCTTGGATTAAAGACTGGCCTAGGATTACTCGGTCTTTATTTTACAAATATTAACCCAACTATTAAGAGAACTTATGCCCATAAAGTGCTCGGCCATAAAGCCAACTACTTTGCTTGCAGTAGACAAAAGCAGCTGACAATACTCCCCAAATATTCCTGGTAAGCGTTCACGGCTTTACCAGCTAATTTTTAAAAACTTTGCAGATGATCAAGCTGTTTTTTTTTACCCCTGATTATCAGGCGATGGCGGCGGAGGCACTGGACTTTGGACCTCCACCGCGCCTGAATAGCCAACACCAGCGTGCTTATTGCAAATCCGACAGGTGTTTATAGCGCTTACTAATGTGACTCCTGCTCTCCTTAAACAGTGTTCGGATTCGTTCTGTACTGCGGTTGTGTCTTTCATATAAAATTTTTTCGGATAGTTTCTCTTTATTCTATTCTTGGAGTTCGTAATTGGTCTCGGTTAGTAGTTAGCACTTCTAGTTTGTGATTTTCTTGATTCCAAGTCTTTTAGTCTTTGGGTTATTCTTTCTTTAACTATCATGCCCTAAGTTGGCGTCATCAGCTCAACGGAGTTTTTCTTTTTCTCTTCTTATATGCTCATTAGTTCACACTAGTTTTGCTAAAAATGTTTGTTAATTCGCCTCTGATGGGTTCTTAAAGTACGATCAGGGCCGCTATTTCTCGCCGGGTAGCGGCGAGTCGGTGTATAGTCATTACGCTGTTTCTTCTGAAAAACTGGATTCTGTTCTATTACATTTATTAATTCACCTGTGATTGATTTAATTCTTTTAAGTTCCATGTTGTGCATTGGTATCTGTGGGAAGTTTCTCTGCAGTGTGTTTTGAAGTTTAGCCCAACTGCCTCCGCCCTGAATTTTGCTAACAGTGCCAGGCGATTTGTACGTCGCAGGGGTCTGATTTCTAAATTGAAGCCCACGGCTAAAACTTTGATGGGTCTTTTTTAGTTGTCAGCTGAAACTAGTTGTCCTTGTCGTCCTCACAAAAACAAATGGGTATCTTTTACTTCAAAACTCTTCAGGGTCTTAAATTCGGGAGGTTTTGGCTAACTTTTGGTATAATGAATCTGACCTTTACTTTTGTTAATATATACCGACTTGTTGGTAATGTACATCCCGATTTCTGCCTAAATTCATCATGCAATGAGAGCCCCGAGCGTTGCCGCTCCCCAAGGGGAATCACTCATGTCGTCTCCACGATCAAAGAACATCATAATCTTCATCTTCAATGGCTGCCAGTTTCTTAATAATAATTTTTTTTATTTTGTTTTAATACCAAAATGTTACAATGGCATATGGCTCGATTCTTGACCGCATAGGAAGACTGAAAGAACCCTTTGGCGTGAAGGGAAAATAAACGATTAGAGAGAGAGGAATTATTACTGTTCAAATAATCATCTACTATTGATGAGATTCAAATTCTTACTTCAAATTTCGGACCTAGGAGCAGATGAAGTGATTGTGCAGCTTGCGCGTCTTACTTTCAAAATATTATCGATCAACAACAGACACAAGCAGGACAGTTGTCCAGAATTTGGGGCGGTCAATTTTAAGAAAAATTTCTATAAAACTTGAAGGGGCAAGAAATATTTTCTTTACACAATGCAGACATATTTTTTTAAACTATTCTGAATCTATGCTAACCGGGAATAAAGGCTGATCTTGCGTTTCGGAATCGAAAAATGCTGAAGCATAAAACATAGAATAGGCGATGAGATACTAAAGACGGCCAAAAAGAATGTAGCCCGTAAAGTTTGCGTATGGAAATCGCTTTTCATTCCCTTAGATTTGAGTTGTTAAAGGCATGCGCCACATACTTTCAAGGAGCATTAAAAAGGACAGATGTCATATGAACTAACTTTTAACGATACAAACGTGTTATCAGATCAACAGACACCGAAGCAATGTACAGATTTGACATTCGTTAGAGTTTGACGTTGTTAGCCAACCCTAATTTAGCAAGGCTGATGAGAGCAAAATATCAGTCCAAAATTATCAATTATTACGAAAGAGTGATTCATCATACAACATATCCCAGATGCAGAGGCAGAACTATATGGAATTTTCTTTTTAGTGTTCGCAGCAAGATCGCTACTTTTAAGGGATTTTAGTGCTGTGTGAAGATGAAGAACCCGTTCAACAGAGCTAAGTGAAAAGTTTTTTAATCCTAAAATAGCGGAAAGTGCAATGTACAATTGATGTTTGTTCCTAACCAACATCTACGCTGAGGGCTTAGAACCTTATCATCATTTTGAGAAATAAGAAAAAAAAAATTTTTTGGGGTTTGGGGGTGGGAGGTGGTAGAAGTTCTAACAGCAGAACTTGTGTCTAAAGATTTACATATTCACAATGTTAGGCTTGATGATTATTTAACAACAAAATCGGTTTATGGATTGACCTAAGGTCAACAGAGGATAATCAGTAGCATGGAAGCGGGGAGAGGAGGAGAGCTGTGAGAGACGTAATAAAATTCAAATTGATAAAGAAGAACAGAAGACGAATAAACCGCTTATGCTACATTTTGTTATATATATGATGCGCAGCTGATATTGAAAATAACAGATTAAAAGATATACAATACTAAATTATTTTTATTATATAAAAAGCCTGTCTGTTCAAAGATTATCCAAAGTGCCTACAGGCCGCCAAAAAAGAAAAAAGAAGAGATAGTAGAAACCCTAACATAAAAACCTTTAGATTAACAAAAAAAATTACGCAAATGCAGCCAAGTACTAGAGCAAGCCTTTCAAAAATACAGCAAAACCAAACGAAGTTTCTGCTGCCTTTAATGCTGTTACTTATGTTAATACTGGAAAAAAAAGGCATCGACTATAAGTGCTCTATCAGCAGAGAACGAGTGTTGGTCTCTTAGCAACGGGCATTAAGGGCCGCACCCGCAGCTTACCTCTAGGAGGTTTGTCTGTAGCTCTCGGCCCTGTGCTTCATTAGCTGTAGGTGCGCTAGCAAAAAAATAAAAACTATAACTCAAAAAGCACACAGCTATTGGTCAAATAATAAAACAGTAACTTAGCTCGTTTAAATGACATAATTAAGCGCTAGTTGACTCAAAACATCACGGATGAAGAATTTACTCGTTTACAGGCCGATGTTGTTGACTACAAAGACAAAAGTTTGATCTTCAAAGAAAGGCGAGGACAAGTTTTTCTCAACAGCCCGACCCGAAGCGATATAAAAAAAGACAATGCTTAAAAAAGTAAACGGACCTTAAACTCTGTTCTAAACGCTCACATTAACAACACCGACGGGTGTTTACTTTAGTTATGAGTTCCAAGCGCAAAAAGACCGTTGATATTGGTTTTGATTAAGAATTTGTTTTTTATTTAAATAAATATTTTTGGCTTAGAAAAGAAGGTCAGCCATGGCACCTAAGATATATGATGGACAAGACGAATTGTTTGAAGGAATGCTCGAGAGAGGCGTGTATTCAAGAGCACTGAATGATATTGATTTAGAATCATTGACCCAACAAACGTACAGGCAAGTGTTGTTCATGCTATTTCTCTCGTTCCAGGCAACCTAACACTAGACCCCCGGTTAAAGTATGTCTAGCTGTTTTAAGCGATATGTAACAATAAATGAAGAAAATTTAGGAAGTCTGGGTTCTCGACTAACAACAGGACTATTCTTTCCTCTAATGGGATTAACACCGGTTGGGCAGAACGAACTGCATGCACGTTTGACGCTGCGGTGAGAACCAAAAGAGAGGCTCTGGTTGGTCAGGAGGGCGAAGAGTATTAGAGATTAGAATTAAAAACGGCTAAGTATGAACATTGTAGGCAAGGCTTTACTCGCTACCTCGGGCAGTTGGTTTAAAAGAGAGCAGTTTTAAAACAATAAAAAATTCAGACAACTATGTTCATGTGGTGCGTTCTTGCAAGGCTGCATATGTCCGGATCACGCAGAGAGAAGTGACTAAACTTTCGGCAATTACGCCAAGATCATAACTTCAATGGAATATCCTTTCCTGTTAGTGTAGACCAAATTGATCAGTTTGAAGAAACAAAACACCCAATAATGTTAATGTATACACATGAGGGATGAGGGGAAACAATTTGGTTGCAAAGTAAAGGTCCAAGAACAGTCCAACAATAGGCCGACACCAGCCAAAAGGTCCCTGTGGACCTTACTCCTAATGTTTTCGCAGCAGGGCTGCCCCATTACACATTGATACGCACAAAGAGCAGATTATAGCGCCCATACTTCCACAAAACACTAAACATACAAGAATTCTGCAGAAAATGTTTAACAAGATTCCATCTGTGCAAGCCGCAACGTGAACATATAAAAACATTTGTTTAAAAGTTCTGTAGACTGTAAGACAGAAACTAACTACGCCCCCTCCAGGATCTAAAGTTAGTTTTTAAGAACTGGAAACAGCTCTGCAAACAAGTCCATACGTAGTTTACGCAGATTCGAGTCGCTTATTTGTTCCTTATGAAGGGGCCAGCACCACAAAAACTTCGAAAAAACAGTCGTAATGCGTAATCATCAGATTTGTTTCATTTGCCTTCAAAAAAATTTAAAATTGTTAGGTCGGATGGCGTTTATTCAGAGCCAGAATTATATAGAGGACAGATGCTGCTGAAACATTCTTAAAACGCATGCAGAAAGTGATAACGCCTGTTCTAATAATCTAAACTTATCTGAAATCATAATGGCGCCCTAGAAGGACCAAACAACAGTATGACTCGCCACGGCATTGTTGATTTGCGGGTTTAGAGCTAACGCCCAGTGTGTAAACCCCACAGTAAGAGACCATGATCACATTAGTGGGAAGTTTAGAGGTGCAGCGCACAGTAAATGCAAATCTTCACTAAAAGTTTGATCAAAAGACTGGAAAGCTGCCTTTATTCTTTCACACTTGCGGAGGTTGGTTATGACTCCCACTTATAATGAAAAGCAGTGGACGCTGCCTTCAGGGTAGAATGCATTTGCACAGTCATCAGAAAAGTAATTGGTTTCACTTTAAATCACATGTCTTTCTACGACTCTATGCAACACCTTTGATGGGATCATTAGAGTCCACTGGCTATGTCCTTAAAGTCCTGACCAATAACGGAAGAATAATGTGATCCAACTCTTGTTAAGAAAGGGCAGTTTACCCTTATGAGTACATGAACCGTTGGGGAAAGGTTTGTCGAAGGGAACACTTCCTCCTAAAGGCGCGTTCTTTTCTTAGTATTAGAGGAAAGGACATCAAGTGACTCTGATTACAGCATGCTCAATATGCGTGGCAAAAAGTTAGAGTGTAAAACGATGGGAGGACTATCATGACTCCTACTTCGAGGGCAGATGTATGTTTGTTGGCGGACGTCTTGAAAATTATAGGAAGACCTGCATGAAAATTACAGTGTGGATCCTGCGCCTTACATTTCTGCGCCCGGGATGAGTTGGGATGCTTTCTTAAGTTTAATAGGTGTACAGAATGATTTATTGTCGGATTTACCACTTGATCCAGATGATGAAAAAACGGATTGCGTGGAGGAATTAGTATGGCGTTCGCATCATTACTGTAAAGCAAACAACAAAATTACTTGGACGACTATGATCCAAGTAAAAGGTCTAAAACTATCTTATGTATTTAGATGCAAAACAATCTGTATGGTTGGCAATGGCGCCAATCGCTTCCCATTACGCAACTTTAAAATGTACACAGGTACGAATAATATTCAAAAAGCATTAAAGTGGTTGGGCAGTTTAACGCCTGATCAACAGCGTGGTTTCATTCTAGAAGTTGACTTAGAATATCCTCATGAACTCCATGACCTGCATAATGACTATCCATTTAGCAGCAGAAAGTCTAAAGATGGATCCAAGAGAACCACCTAAACTTGTGCCTAATCTTCGAGGCAAAAAAAATTATGTCTGTCATTACAGACTTCTACAATTTTATTTAAGACATGGTTGAAAGTTAACAGCTGTTCATCGCATAATTGCTTTTGATCAAGAACAGTTCATGAAACCATACATCATGAAGAACACTGACTCAGAACTAAATCCACAGATGCTTCAGAAAAAGACTTTTTCAAGCTGATGAACAACAGCTGTTTGGAAAGACTATGGAGAATCCGCACAAGCGCAAAGATGTTAGATTAGTCACCAAAGAGAACGAAGCAATTAAGCTGACTTCAAACCTAATTATCAGGACTTCAGAAGATTTCATGATCACCTTTTTGGCATAATGATGAAAAAAAAGAAAGTCAAATTGGACAAACCTGTATTTATTGGGTTTACTGTTTTAGAATTATCAAAGCTTTTGATGTTAGAATTTCTTTATGACTACTTTAAGCCCTCGTATCCTGAGTCCAGAGTACTTTACACAGATACAGAAGTTTTGTTATAGATATCCCCACTGAAGACATCTATAAAGACATGGAATGGAAGTGGTAAAGGGCATGCAGGGATGGTATGATACATCAGATTTTCCTAAAGATTCGCCATTGCATTCAATTACTAACACGAAGGTTTTAGGAAAGAAGAAGAGGATTACTGGAAAGGTGATCAAGGAGTATGGGGGAGTTAAGGTCAATAATGTACATATTTCGAGACAGGAGAAAAATCATTAAGAAAGCAAAGGGAATATCTCGCCGCGTTGTGCAGTTCAAACATATCACATGACAAACTACAAAGAAGCATGTTTGGCAATAAGACGTTTCATCTGGACAACGTAAAACTGCGATCTATTCTACATGAGTATAACACAACAGTTGTAACAAAGAAGTCGTTTGATAGAACATAAACACAAAACGTTGTGTTTGTTTATTCCAGGAGTTTTCATATGCATTGGGCACTGGTGACGAAACCGTAAATTAATTAAAGCGGTACTGTGTCTGGCCAGAATTATCCTGCAGATCTGCCTTTCACAAAGTTCTTTGAGGAGTGGTTTGTTTTTTTTGTGTCACAGTTTCTCGTTAATAATACACGGGGCGGATTCAGTTTACAATTCTTTTTATTTAATATGGATCTAACACTCCAAACCGGATCAGCTTTTGCCCTGATGCGAGTGTCCCCTTCTGCTTTCCCCGGTATATTAAATAAAGGTAACCTTACTTTTTAAACCAAACGGTTATAGGTTTGCCGGGTGTACTGGAGTCTTCAGCAACATTTATGGTTTTCTTTTTGATTGCTTGTCTGTTTTTAGCTCTTTATAATTCTTATTTTCCATAGCGCGCAAAACTGAGGGCAGTCTTCTAACCCATTCTGTGTTGCGAGAATTGTCATATCAGCTCTCTGTGATACTGGTAGGAAAAAGTCTTTCGGCTAACTGTTTGTTAAGTTTTCAAATAATGCCTGTGTCTGTGAACCACAGGGATTGCCTCTTCTAATAGTAACTCTGTGTTTTATCAATAATGATTCACTTGGCCTTTTAATTCTTTTCCTCATTCAACATTGAATCATGCGAGGTTAAGTTAGTGGCCCTTCGTTGGTATATCAGTTGTTATAGAAACAGCAACAGCAGAAGCACTCTTTTGTGTTATGGTCTTCGCATCTTTGTATCTGTGAAGCAATGTCAATGACTGTTTGAGTGCGTACTAATTCTTTTCGTCTAATCCTATAGAGGGATAAATATAGAAGATCCATTTGATGGGCTTTGTCCGTTTGGAGTTGTATTGACAAAGTGTGGTTCTGTATTCGACTAGGTGCAGGTAAATAAATTTGCCCAAATCGCTTGTTTAGATAACCATTCTTTGCTGTTTGTTCACTGACTCCTGCAGCGTGGCTTAGCTTTTTAATTGCTGTGTGATGCCCTTGCTAATACTCCTTGGGCGAATAATTGATTTTGGTTCATTTTTATGCAGCCAATATTTTGTGCCAACAAAATACACAACGGTCTCAATACCAACGACATTAAACCCGATTTCTTGCATCTGTTGTTTTTTGCATGGGTGATAAAAGTCACTGATTTTTGGTGGGGGGACAATGTCTCGATTGGTTTGCCTGTTACAAGATATATTGTTTTATTGATTGATCACTTTTTAATGTGTAAGCTGACATGCCCCTGTCTTTTCAGTGTTGTCAATTAATAAAATATATACTGCTCAAGTTCTCTGCCCTTTCATAGGCGTTTGTGGCAGCTTGTAGTTCCTCCATAGCTTTGTTATGTTCTTTTTTCTCTCGCCGCCATTCCCCAGTTTACTAATTGGAAATACCTGCACTAAAAGCAAGCGCATTCTCCACAAGCGCAGCCCTATCATTATTGCAGTGAAGCCATTTTTTATAAATTGTAATTTTTTTCTTACATATTTATATTGTCTGAATTATTCCTGCTTAATAGGGAAAATCTTTCGTAGCAACGAAGCTGACAATGATAGCCAATCTGCTTTGCGGATATCCTCAAAGTCTAGTTTGCCAAGATCTGCTGGTTTTAATTCTAACAAGCTTTTTACGAGCATTGAGTATACTACCACTTAGGCCTCCAATTCAGCTGAATGGTATACAGGTTTGCAACAGTTTTTTCGGTATCATTTTATAAATAAATTAGTATAATTATTAAAATACATGAACAGGGATGATCTTCAACAGCTACATAGGCGCATTAACCTTCCGAACGTATGATGAC
This sequence comes from Conus ventricosus, assembly GCA_018398815.1. Taxonomy (NCBI): domain Eukaryota; kingdom Metazoa; phylum Mollusca; class Gastropoda; order Neogastropoda; family Conidae; genus Conus; species Conus ventricosus. The sequence goes on along the minus strand of JAFLJL010013481.1, from coordinate 31,874 downwards.
CAAGTTGATGATCATAAGCTATTTATGCCCAAAAAGGAGAGGCTGTATTCTTTGGAAGCATGTGGAAAAACAAACCTGTTCGCTCGGAACTGAATTCAGCATTGATCAGATTCAACAGATGTCGCCGCAAGACATTATAACAGTATCATAACAGGTATGAAGCGCGCAGCTGGGGTCTTAGAATGGTGAAAGGGTGGGGCTAACGGTTCTTAGTTTTGTACACTAAACTAGTCTGTAGATTGCTCCCATTGATTATGAACAAGATCTTACGTATGATTTAACGCAAGAATCAGTTTAAACAAAGTCTGTAGAGTCTCTAGCTGTGATTTATACTATAGATTTGGACATTGTTATCGCCTTAATCCATGGGATTAATAAACTTTTAAATCATATTGATTTTTTTTCCCTTCTAAATGAACGATCTGGAAAATCAGCAGAACCAGAAAACACTGATCACGCGTGGACGACTAGATGAGTGAGAATCGTCATGTAGTTGCGAAAGAATCATCAGAAAACAGGAACCAGGTGGAGGCCATAAAAATCCCTAGGCGTGTTGAAGCTGGAAAAAAAAAAAAAAATTAAAAAAATTGCTGAGTGGAACAGAGAAAAAAACTTACTGTTACAGGCATTATGAAAACATAACACCGCAACGCCTGAACATAGTGATTCAATGCCAGCTATAAAAACTCCATGTGATTCCAAGGGCCCCAAAGTCTTCATGGAAATATTCGAAATAAAACTGTTAGTTCATTTTTGGCGCCCTTGCTGCTGCTGGGGCAGTTATGATGGGTTTATTAATATATAAAGAAAGACAGCAGAAAACAAAGCATCAAAAAATTGAACCATTAAATGCGAAAAGAAACTGACGCCAAAACGCCAAAACAAAGCATCATTTTGATCCATTTCAAATGGAATAATATTTCTAAATTTTTTTTATAAAAAATAGTCATGGCGTATTATAAAATGATGAAGTCATTAAATAAAGACATGGAGTTATTAAAAGACTTTCCATAGGACGCTGAATTGTAATCATGCGGTTGCTTCGGATGTAAAAACGTCATTAGATCTATGAGAGGAACGTCTGAGCAAGACATCCTCAACTGATAAACACGTTTTTTGAGGCGTGTGTGCTACTATATTAGACATCTATATATTTAAGATAAAAACATAGCTTGTATTTTTTTGATATTATAAGATAACTTAATAAGAACTTGGTTGTACTTAAAGGATTGACTTAATCAAGAACTTATAAGAAACTTGATCCCAAGCACTTACTTAAAAATTAATCAAGAACTTATTAAGAACTGAAAGTAACTTAATTAAAACCTTAATTTAGAACTGGGGTGACTTGGGGGTGGAGTGTGTGTGGTTTACCAGGGGTGTGGGGTGGGAGGACGTCGCTCGTTGCGTGGGGGTGGGGAATGGGGGGACGTGCTGTGCGTGGGGTGGGGGTGGGGGGGACGTGCCCTGTGCGTGGGTTGGACACAAACACACCCCCCCAACAACAACACATAACAAACAACAAACACACAAGGCCTAACCCTATCTAGTTTGTTTGCCAGACATTCAAAATCGGTATCCAGGCACACTGCGTTTTTTAACCAATCAAACAGCCGAAGCAGGGGCAGGCGCAAAATGTCATATGGCAGCAAACCGTACTTTCATGTTCGTTACTATATATAGAGCCACGTAGTTTACTATTTTTGAGAAACCGTACTGCTGATCGTTACTATATTTAGAGCCACGTCAGTGGTAGGCGCGCGCCAATGTTGCTACAACGCACACAACCTGCCTCTTAACATACCGCAGCGTGGCTCGTAGCGCTTTCTAGGTCATCAGGCGTGCTCGCACTGATTGGGATCCCAGTTATTGCTTGGGTGCTTTCTAGCGGATCAATGCTGACTAAATGCCAGGCCAGCGGTTAGTAAAAAACTTGCTGTGGAGTGGCTCAATTACTCTTGCCATGCAGGTTCTATCACGTCTTGTGTATCATGCCAGAATGCTTTAATGTGGAGGTTGGATTGTATGTATTTCAGAATTGAGTTTTCGTTTGTTGTATACTCATTGAAAGAAATCGCGAGTTGTGAATTTTGGATTAGATTAGAAACAAAAATGACTCTCAATTAGTCTTTCGTGAAAAAACCCGGGGGTTGTTAATATCATCCCAGCAATCGTCTTTCAGTATAAGACTCCCTGTTTGTTGTTTTTTTGACTGTTTCAAAATTGTCTTTGCTTTCTGTAGCCAATGCCCTAAAATAAAGAGCTGAGAAGAAAGAGATTTCCTTTCGTCATCTTTCAACTGAGTAACAAGCCCGGTTGTAAGTTGGGGGTCATTTCTTGAACAGTTTCAAAGTTGTGTTTCATAATTGGATCTGAAGGCATCTCACAAAGCTGTGTTTCAAATATTTGTCAAGATCTTCAACTGAGGAGTTACCGTTTTTTTTGTTTAAGGAAATCAAAAGAAATGCTTCCTTTTGGCTTTGAGGAGGAGAACAAGGTCGCCACTCAATTTCTTTGTCAAAAATCTTTGCCATGGCCTCTATGATAAAAACATATGTATTTTTTCACAAGAGTCGGTTGTGTATCGGAAAGTTTTCCTTGCGAAGATAACACACTTATCCATTTTGAGTTATTTTAGTGTCACTCAGCACTGGCAGAAAACATTGAAAACCTCTCTTCCCTGACTCGCCATGTTTTTAACAACACAAGTCTCTCTGAAACGTCTTTACAAGCCCGCCGTTCGATTTTAAAATGGCGGCGGCTGTGTATGGTGAGCACAACACAAAGTGTCACGTGATTTAAGCTCGGCACTTGATTTGATAAGAGGCAAAGCCGTACTCGCAAGCAGTTCCCTGCCACACTGCCCGCGTGGCAGCGCTGGCTGATGTAATATGTGGGGTGAGAGGTGCGGGGCAGCTGTATTGGTTTTTTAGCTCTCGTTTGTCGGAAAGGTGTGAGGCGCGCGGCGCGCGTGTATGAGTGTCTGTCTGTGTCCATGTGTGGGTGTTGTGCATGTTTGTTGCGCGCTTGACTCTCTCTGTCTGTTGTCTGTCTGTCTGTCTCTTCTCATAAAGGGCGCGCGTGCGTTGCCTAACACTATCTAGTTTGTTTGCCAGAACATTTAAATAAATCGCCAATCTGTTGGACATTAAGGGCACACTTGAGGCAGATGACTGGTTAGAATTAGAAATAAAAAGTAGATATAGTTTACTCATCTTTATACACAGATCCAGCCTGCCTGCCACATGAACACTATAAATTATGTAGTTTACAATCAATCAAGTCTAATACAAACTATGAACAATACAACCCGTTGCGCTAACGAACCTGGCGCGCTGTCAACCTGAAATGAATACACCCCCCTCACCCCCACCCATCACCTGGCAAGCCCAGTCTTCTCGCTTATTGATTTTTTGGTCGCTTGCCATTGTGAAACGGAAGGTACAGTACGCGTTCGCTAAGCCGTAATTATAGCGGAGGTTTTTAGGCCTAGTGTCTAAACATAGTTTGTAGTTAGAAGAAATAGTCAGAGTAAGTGTGCGGATTTTTATGTTAAAAATATAAAACTTATCACCATCAATAGTCACACCGTATTAAAACTAGCTACATCTTGTTTCATTTCTTGACCAACATACCTTTAAGATAGCCGTTTATTTCCAAAGCCAGTAAGTTCACTTTTGTTTTCTAAAAACAATCTCTCCGGTTTCACAACATGCAGTTAAAATAAAACTTATGGCCTCGAATAACAAACCTGTTCTTCAGTAACGTTTTAGCATTTTAAAATAACACAATTAAAACCAGTGGTCACAACAGAGCGCCGACGAAACACACAGCCTTCTTGAGTGGTGGCCCAAAAAACAATGACGGCCCAGTTGTGTCGCGATGACAGCCTCGATCTGGTTGTCGACGTGGCAATCTCGAATTTTGATGCAACCCATTGCAACCCGACCGAGTGTGCTTCGTTTAAACAGGACAGGCTAGGTGCAAACTGCCGCGAGCCGTAAATTAAGTGATCAGATTTCAGCCCCGTGTACAAAGTTTGTAGGTGGAAATTAGTCAGAAGAAGTGTGGGATTTTATGTCATTTAATTGAGAGAGAGAAAGAGTGTGTGTGTGTGTGTGTGTGTCTGTCTGCCCGCCTCTCTGTCTGTCTGTCTGTCTCTCTCTCTGTCTCTCCTTCTCTGTCTGTCTGTCTGTCTGCCGGTGATTCTCTCTCTCTCTCTTCCGCCACAGGAAAAGCGCTTTAGGCACTTTCGCCCAAAAACTCGGTGGTTGAGCAAGTGGGGTTGAACAGACATTTATCTGTTCTCTAAGAGAAAGAAACTGAACATCAGCATGAAAAAGAGCCCCTAAATTTGAAGAATGGTAAATCAAATAACAAAGAAGAAAATTTGGCGCAGTGTTCTTTAACTACGAGTTGTACACAAACATTTTTTCCAAAAGAATGTCTGGCATAAATAGATTTATTTCTGTCCTTATCAACTGATACTTAGTAGGCGTGAAATAGCATTTGGCGTATTGTTTCTATAATGTCAGCTGATATTCTAATAACGTAATCTTACACACACACACACGCACACACACACACACAACACACACACACACACACACACACACACACACACACACACATATATAATATATATATATATAATATATATTATATATATAAAAATATATAATATATATATATATACATATATATATATATATATATATATAGATCAGTATATTTAAAATGCCTAAAACAATTTTTTAAGTGCTCAACCCCTTGGGAGCAACATTAGTTAAAAAAGTTAAAAGAGGAATCTTAAAACTATCTACAAACTACAAATTTGTTTCGAGCGTGTTGCGCTGTCATCAGGATGGTTTTTGGTTTGCCCACCGCCGATGTTATAATAGCGTGTGGGCTCCCGTTTTGCGGTTGTTTGCACGTGCGGGTTGGCTGGACGTGTTTTTGGGGGGCTTTCAGGTTTTTGTTTTGGGTTTGTTCGCTAACAACGATTTCCATTTATGCCTGCAGTTGTTTTACTATTTCTGTTTTGGTGTTTAAAGTTGCTAAGTGTGGTTTGCATAGTATTAACCATTTTTCAGTTAAACATAGGTTGCACCTTTTGAAACATTGCTGTATGGTGATGCTCTTTTATGATTTTCCAGGATATATTGTAGCTTGTTTTTGCGTCTTTAAGTTTCCAGATATATTTGCTCAGTTCTGTTTGGTTTTATATTTTTTCTTTATTAAATGACTGTTTGTGGTTTGCATTCTGGTTTTGAAGTGGTTTTCAGTGATCCCTATGTATGTATTCTTTTTCATTTTCTGATGTCACAGTAGCCTGGTATACAATGTTGTTGTGAAGACATTTATTGTTTAGTGGGCACTGCTCCTTTCTGGTGCAATTGCAAGATTTCTTTCTTCACCCTTCTTTTGCTGTGTTGATTTTCATTTTGTTGGATGCGTCAATTAGGTTTTTGAGGTTGGGCATACATGAGTACGATAGTTTGACAGTGTTTTGTTAAATATTTTGGACAGTTTGTGTTCTTTTGGAAATGAAGTTGTTAGGATTTTGAAGAATTCTTTCCCTATGCTTGTTTGATTTTCCCCGTCGTATGGGGGGTTATACCATATGATTTTTCTTTTCCTATTTTTCTTGCTTTTATTTGTGTTGTTGTCTGGGTTGTATTGTAATTTGTAATTGTATCCACTTGTTTGTAGTGCCTCCTGGTATTCTACTGCTGCATTGTTGAACACTCTCTCACTGCATGACAGGTTTGATAGTCTCTTGTTTTATGCCATGGGTATGGTCTTTAATACAGATGGTGGATGGTTACTTTTGGTGTGTACATAAAGAGGTGTATCGTTGGGTTTCTTGTATGGTTTATATATGTGATTGTTGAGATCCAGTGTTATGTCTAAGTAGTTCACTACGTTTTTGTTTGCTTCAATGGTAATCTTTAAGTTGTGGTTTTGGAAGATTTTGCATAGTTCTTTCTTCTTGTTTTCGATGGTTCTTGGATTGTTGGTTAGTGCAGCAAGGCCATCGTCTCTGTATAGTCCGACTTGTTTTCGAGTTTTTTCTTGATGTTGGACAGCATGAATAGTCCGACCAGTTCACATGTTTCTGCACCATCATATGATCCCCTGGTTACGTCGAATGTTGAGTTTCTGTTGGTTTTCCTGATCCAGGTTTCATTTTTGCTGTGTAGTAATGTTTTCTTGGTGTGGAGAATGATTTCCATTTCTGACCCTGTTATGTCTGTGTGGTTACTGGCAAACTTCAGGGCTTTGGTGAGTAGTTCCTCATCTATAGATGGGTAAAAGTCTACTATGTCAAATGTGATGAATACTGTATTACTTTGTTTATTGAGTTTTTTGAACCATTGGATAACTTCGTATGTGTTCTTCCAGAGGTTGTATTCAGAGTTTGATTTTACGTTCTTTATTATTTTTTCCAGAATTTTCTTGCTTATTTTGCCTAATTTAGATTTGGATGGGTTTATTAGTCTACATGTTGGATTGTTATGAAAATTGGGCTTGTGGTCTTTGAGTGTTATGAAAGCTTCTTTTGTTGCTGTCGCTTCTATCCTGTCACTTAGGTCTATGCGCTCTGCAAGTTCTTTTTCTTTAGTGCGAATACTGTCATGTATATTTTTGTCAGTTTTTTTGTTAGTTTTTCTGGATGTTTTTGTCAAGGAGTTGGAGTATTCTTTTGGTTCCATTTTGTAGTAATTTGCTAGTTTTATCAGCCTTCAAAAATATTTTTTTGTCATTTTGTACTTGTATACGACGGGAAACTCAAAAACAAGCTAGGGAAAGAATTCTTCAAAAATCCTAACAACTTCATTTCCAAAAGAAACAAACTGTCCAAAATATTTAACAAAAACACTGTCAAACTATGTACTCAGTATGCCCAACCTCAAAACCTAATTGACGCATCAACAAAATGAAAATCAACACAGTAAAGAAGGGTGAAGAAAGGAAAAATCTTGCAATTGCACCAGAAAGGAGCAGTGCCCACTAAACAATAAATGTCTTCACAACAACATTGTATACCAGGCTACTGTGACATCAGAAAATGAAAAAAAAAACATACATAGGGATCACTGAAAACCACTTCAAAACCAGATATGCAAACCACAAACATCTTTTAAATAAAGAAAAATATAAAAACCAAACAGAACTGAGCAAATATATCTGGAAACTTAAGACGCAAAACAAGCTACAATATATCCGGGAAAAATCATAAAAAGAGCATCACCATACAGCAATGTTTCAAAAAGGTGAAAACCTATGTTTAACTGAAAAATGGTTAATACTATGAAAAACCACACTTAGCAACTTTAAAACCAAACAGAATAGTAAACAACCTCAATCAAGGCATGTGACGCTCCATCACATGAAGTTAGTGATATGAATCATTTCCCCGTTGCCACAATTAAAGGAAGAATATTCATATGGCTTGACTAGTGTAGGGGCGTCCCCAAAATAATTGTGGTAGACTCATTCAAGAAACGAATGTGGTCATTGGGTGAAAGTGACCACTGAGTGAGAGTTTAAAAAGGGTGGTAAGGTAAGGTGCGGGTCTTTGTGTTTTGAACACTGAGTATGCACTCACTAGGAGAAGGGGGGAAAGAGTCAGTTTTAACCCAGCAGATGGCCTAGAGACTCGAACCCTGTCAGGACGGTGGTCCTTTGCTGACAGTCATTACAGGTGAGCGATAGATAGTTGGGGAAAGCTACAGGGGGAAACTTAAAGAAGAGAGAAAGAATTCATATGTTGAATTGAGAAGCAGGTTACTTACCGAACCTTATTCGTGTTTCAGCCTTCACCCTTTACCCTTCCCCCTTCACCCTTCGTCTTTCACCCGTGAGGTGGTTGAAGATGGCCATGGTGTGGGGAACACCCCGGGTTTAGTTCAGCCCCAGCCAGTACCAACCCCAGGGAGAGGAGTTGAAGCTCGTCATTTCGCAAGAGACAGAAGAAGTCGGGGAAGAAAAGTCGAGACTCGTATCTCCAGGACGGAGAGTTCGAGGGGGCGTATATTGTCTCAGAGAGAGAGACAGGGAATTGAGAAAGCGGGGAAGCTTTTACTTGAGGCAGGCAGGTCTCAGTGTTTACGGGAGTTATGTATTCTCCTGGTCCGGAATTTGGGATAAGGAATGTGAAGGCCATAGCTTTATAGAAGCGGAACTAGATTATTTTATCTCTCAGTGTAAAGAGAGATACAAGTGTGAAGACTATTTTATTCTCAGTGTAAAGAGAGATACAAGTGTGAAGACTATTTTATCTCTCAGTGTAAAGAGAGATACAAGTGTGAAGACTATTTTTTCTCTCAGTGTAAAGAGAGATACATGTGTGAAGATTGATTTGTCTCTCGTGTGAGGAGAGATACATGTGTGCGGATTTTTTGTCTCTCAGTGCGGAGAGAGATACAGGTGTAAATTCTGTTTAAAAGTTGTTGTTGTGATTAGTAAAGTGTTTTCCCTGAAGGAGGGGGGGAAAAGAAAAAACATTGGGTTTAGTGCTCCTTTTGGGTGATTGGAAAGATTGCGTGTGCGTATGGAGTAAATGCTGTCATGAATGGGGTATGCAAGAGTGGACAGTGTGACAGTGGTGACCCCGACTCCGCTTCACCGGCGAAAGCTGCCGTTTGTTTCCCCGGGAAAAAAAAAAAAAAGAAAAAAAAAAGATTTCTATTTGTCCCCTTGGGGTTTAAAAAAAGATTTATATTTTTTACCCTCAAGGGTTTGGGGAGAAAAAAAAAGGATTCTTTTTGTGCCCTAAAGGGTTTGAGGAAAGGAAAAAAAGAAGAAAGTTTAATTATTTATTGTGTATAATATTTGCATTTGTTGTTGTTTTTTTCTATTTTATATGTGTTAGGGTGGTTGACATTTCTTTTGGTTGCTCTACTCCGTTAAGGGTTTTTTTTTTTTGGTAGGATTTCTTTTTGCCCCTTTCCCCCACCTCAGGACCGATAGCCTCAACCTCCTCTTGCTCGAACCTGGCAGCAAGGGGGCGGGGCGTTGAGGAATCGCTGTCCTTCCCCTAGAGGTTTAGTATTTTTGTCCCCTTTCCCAGGACTGATGCCCCAACTCTTCCTGCGTTTAGCAGGGGGACATGGCGTTGGGGAGTCAATAGTCTTTCCCTTCTGATAAATATAATTTCTTTCGCTTTCCTATTGTTTCAGTTTGATTTTTCCCCTTGCCCCTCAGAGTGTGGGATAAAATTCTCCCCCGTCCCGAAATAGGTAGGTGGTGGAGTTGATTACCGCCCTCCCCAAAATAAACATCTTTATCTTTTGATTTTTTTTTTTCTGGGTGTGGTGCGAGATTTTCTTGATTTTGGGGTGAATGTGCATTTATTGATTGATTGTTTAGTATTTTGTATTATTACTGTGTGTGTTGTATATTGTGCAGTGATTTGTTTTTTCCCGTCTCCAGTTTCACGGGGGGAACAGTGACCACTGGGTGTGTCTGTGGGCTTCTTTTGCTTTTCTTGATTTCTGCTCACTATTCCGGTCCTGTGTATCCTTTTCATTTCCTTTTCACCCCCTTTTTCAAAATCTCTTAAACCTTCTCCTCAATAAGCCTATCTAGTTTTTTTTTAAACATTTTCATCTTTAGGTAGGATTCCGCTAGTTTGTGTTTCTTCCCTCTTTTAATTGTTTGTGATTCCATTTTTTTTTGAAAATTTATATTCATTTTTTGTATAAGGCGGTACATTTGTTTTGTAAATTCGTTTGAAATTTAAGAAAGAAAGAAAGACTGACAACAAGAACATTTGAGAACTAAAACTTTATAAAGAATTTATTTCCAGAAAACTTTAGTTTTGTGTTTATTTCTTTCTTAGGAAAAACAGTTTTGCATTAAACTTCATTTTGATTTGTAAATTCCAAATTGATAACAGTTGAAAATTTTTTTTGGGAAAAATACATTCCTTGGATTTCATTCTACCCTGTTTAAGTAAGCTGTTTTTTTTTACACCGGAAATTGAATTCTGTATTTGTATTTACTATAATTTCGGTTTTGGAAACATAATATTATCATATATCGCCTTATTTTTATTCATACTTTGAGTTTGTTTGGTGTTTTATCTGACGATTCATTATGGAATTTTGATAAATATGTTAAAAAAGCGGAACGCTTGGGTTTGAGGGAAAAACTTTACTAACTATGTGCAACAATGCACAGTAGGGCAGACAGGCTAAGAGAGAGGGAAGAAAATAGACTACAGGGGGAAGCTGAAGCTGAAGAAAAAAAACTACAGAGGGAAGCTGAAGAAAATAAGCTACAGAGGAAGCTGAAGGAAAATAAATACAGAGGGAAGCTAAAATTGAAGGAAAAAGATTACAGAGGGAAGCTGAAGCTGAAAGAACGTCAATTTAAGTTGAGGCAGTTAGAATTAGAGACAGATGCTAAAATTAAAAGAATACAGGCATCGAGAGAACCTCCACAGTGGGTTCCACACCCATGCCTCAACCAAAAGCGGATATATTCCAAAGTTGCCACCTTTTGAGGAAAAAACGGATGACATTGATAGTTTTTTTTTCCGATTTGAAGTCACGCAACGTCTTGTGGTTGCCAAAGGAAAAGTGGCTTTGTTATATTGCGTCGTGTTTAAGGGTAGCGCTTTGACACTGTACCACTCACTTCAGCAAAACAAAATTTAACTTGGGATCAGTTGAAAGAAGAACTCCTAAAGAAATTTCAATGTTCTGCTGATCGTTTTCACGAAACGTTTCCGTTCTGTGCGCCTGAAAAGGAGAATCGTTTCCATCGTTTTTTGATCCGTATGAGTCATTGTTTGGATCGATGGATCGATTTGTCTAAAACGAACAAAACTTTTCAACACTGCGAAAATCTCTTCTTAGAGAACAACTTTTCCAGAGCGTGAGCAAAGATCTGGCCACTTTCTTAAAGAAAGGAAATTTTGAAAACGTGGAGGAATGTGTCAGATGGCTGATCAGTATTGTACGCTCACCAGATAAGGGCGTGGCTAGGAAAGGAGAATTTTCCATCTTTGAGTCTCATGCGTATTTTACTATCCCATCAGGACAGGAAGTTACAGGAAAGGAAATCGTGGGTCTTTTTTGAGCCCTCAAGGATATACCTATCCTAGGAACGGACAGGGATCTTTCCGCGGTTCGAGTGACTTTCGTCAAAAACCAGTACTCACCGCGGAAAGACCCGTTACTCCTCAGCAAACGTTCCGAGGTCGTGGACAACGACCACCACGTAGACCTTTTGGGCCAGTTCGTGGACAGAACAGAAGTTCACAATCAGTCGGCTGCCCATCAGACAATGCGATGTTTTTTTGTGATGGCAAGTTCCATTTGAGGAAAAATTGCCCTTTCAAACCAATATGATTCAAAAACCCGCATTAGTCTCCACTGATTGTGAAGAAGGCCTTGTTTTGGGACCAGAATCAATTGTTTATGGACTGGTGTTAGAAAACGGAGCTATCAATGGTTTGCGGCTTCGGTTTTGCGAGACACTGGGTGCACTACTGCTGGTGTACAGAAGTCTTTCGTGCTTCAAGACCAGTATCTCAACACTGTCCAAAAGTGTAGGTCATTTGGAGGCAAGATTGAAACGTTTCCGCTGGCGAAATTTTCAGTCGACACACCGTACTACTCCGGTTTTCTTACCCCCTGTGTTATTGAAACCCAGTCTGCGACTTGATCTTGGGCAATTTGCCCGGTGTCGCTACAGTACATGGTGGTGCTGGAGGTCGTTTGTTTTCCTTGTCTTGTGAGTACTAGATCAACGTCATAGGGCAGGGAAAGGGTACAAAGCCCCTAAAAGTCTCAAACTGGATGAACTCCAGATTACCCCCGATGATTTAAAAGAAATGCAGGGAAAAGACGAGACGCTGGGCGACAATACTTTTTGCTGCTAAACAGACTGTCATGACGTACCAACGGACAAACCCAAAGTACATACTGGACTCTGACATTCCCCTACAGGTGTGTACCTGGACAGGACAACAGACAAGTTGTGGTTCCCAAAACCCCCTTAGAGAAAAGTACTGCACACGGCTCATGATGCATTGTTCGCTGGTCACTGCGGAATCAAAGAACATTAAAAGGGGTGTTCTTTATTCTTTTTATTGGCCGGGTGTCACAAAGGAAGTTACGAAATACTGCCGCTCATGTGACATCTTTCCAAAGACATTCAGAAAGGTGCGTCCCATGTGCACCTTTTCACAAAATGCCCCTTTATTTCCGTTCCATTTCGGAAGGTAGCTATTGATCTTGTTGGACCGCTACCCCTGTCTTCTTCGGGATATCGCTATATCTTGACTTTGGTGGATACAGCAAAAAGGTATCCAAAGCGATTCCACTGAAGAAAATTGATACAGTATCTGTCGCTGAAGCCTTTGTTGCAATTTTTTCCAGGAGTGGGTCTTCCAGACGAAAAATTTTCTCGGATAGTGGAAACGCAATTCATTTTGATCTCATGAGAGAAATTTACAGACTGTTGTCAATTTTTTCCATTTCAACCACGCCATATCATCCCCCAAACGAATGGCATGGTTGAACGTTTCAATGGAAACGTTAAAATCCATGTTTAGAAAGGTTGCAAGGCAAGAGCCCCCGGAATGGGATCGGTTTCATACGGCTTTGCTTTTTTCATACAGGGAAATGCCCAACGAAACGCTGGGATTCTCACCATTTGAGCTTCTTTTCGGACACTCACCAAGGGGGCCTTTGGATTATTTATGGGCACAATGGACGGAAAAGAGGACATACCTGACAGTAAAACTGTTTACCAATACGTTATGAACTGCATAATCATTTGAAGGATGCATGTGAGCTTGTCAACAGTCAGCTGATAGGAAAACTGATGTGTACAAGGTCTTTGCAGACAGAAAAGCAAAGGCACGTTCCTTCAGTGTTGGGGATAAAGTCCTTGTGCTACTCACTGATGAACATAACAAGCTTCGTGTTATGTGGAAGGGTCTTTTTTCAGGTGGTCGAAAAACTTTCCCGAAAAAAATTATAAGATCAAAATGGCAAAAAATGAGAAGGTATTTCATGTGAACATGTTGAAGAAGTATGTTGAACGTAAAATGTTGCCCTCAACCAGTCGGTTGAGTGGAAAATATCCTGTGTCAGAAACTGATGTCAAAATGACAGACATTATCAGTGATGAATTTGTACCCAATGTAACGTACGGGGACAGATCAAAGGTTATGAAACAGCAAATGTAGGAATGTTTAAAATCTTCCAGTGCAGATGATGTTGTACCCTTCTATTCTGTCTATCAAAGGTGAAACCCATGAGGATGTTTGGGTTTTGTCGAATGATTGTCTACAAGTCAAACGAACAGCTCAAAGACATTTTGAAAGACTTTCAGGATGTGTTGACGGATACCCAGGTTTCAGTAACTGGTATTGAACCCCATAGTATTCAGTTAACTTCGAAATTTCCAGTGCGAACCAGACCATACCCCTGCCGTTTGCAAAAAAAAAAAGAGGTTGTCGAGAGAGTGCTTGGCTATTGTATGGGCATTTTGAGAAGTTCGCCAGGGTTCTTGACTGGGAAAAAAGTTTTCAGTTTCAGACTGACCATAGGCACTGACGTTCTTGAAATCGTCAAAGACTAAGAACAGCAGGTTATTAAGAAAGGTCTTTTGGCATTGCAGGAATTCCCGTTTACTGTTGAACCAGTGCCTGGAACACCCAAAAAGTTATGGCAGATTTGTTGTCACGTGCGTGAATATTCATGGACAAATGAAAATGTCTTCAAGGGAAAGACTATTCCTGTTTTTTGTCTTTCTTAAAGATTACGGTGTGATCACATTTGACAGTGCATTGTATGCTACTGACGATTTAAATCAGTGGGATTTATGCATAATTTGCTTATTGAAGTGACTATATGTTTTGCAAGCAAACGACTACTTGATGTTGATGTAAAAACATATTTATTCTTTGGTAAACAATGGAAAAAATCAAGTACTAATTATGTCTAATTTGCTTGTGAAGATGAAAACTATATGTATGTGTGATGAGCAAATACTCTTTAGAAATGTATATATACATGTTTTGATTGTTCAAAAGAGACAACCCAATTGTTTTCATTTGTCACTGTCAACATGGAAAGCAGGTGACTTTTCAATGGACTATAACACTACATGTGGGAAAAAGAAACTATGTTTTAGACTATGTTTATTTTGGTTAATGTCTATTGAGAAACATGTACGCTTGGAAATATTCTCATTTTCATGAGGGTTTTGAAACATATGATGTGAGACAAAGATCAAGGGAAAATGTGCTTCACATCTTAATGTAAAGAACACAATTTGTGCTTTGAATTGTGATATCCCTAATTGTTTTATCCATGTAATTTTTGAAAAAGTATTTGTGGAAAATGGTGATCAAATTTTGAATGTTTTTTTTAGAAAGACTGGAAGTTTGAAATATGCTATTTATGGTGGATCATGATGATTGATTCTATACGTTGATTATTAATTTGGTGAATCATGTGTGATGGTTACACATTTTGAGATTCATGGCTGAAGATGTGTTTAAATGAAGTTGTATATCCTTTAAAAAATTTTCTGGAGAAAATTTTTTCATCCCCGGATGGGGGTTTTCATGTGACGTAGCCTCACAAACAAGGCATGTGACGCTCCATCACATGAAGTTAGTGATATGAATCATTTCCCGTGCCACAATTAAGGAAGATATTCATTTGGCTTGCTGTGTAGGGGCGTCCCCAAAATAATTGTGAGTATGATCATTCAAGAAACGAATGTGGTCATTGGGTTTAAAGTGACCACTGAGTGAGAGTTTAACAAGGGCTGGTAAGGTAAGGTGCTGGTCATGTGTTTTGAACACTGAGTATGCACTCACTAGGAGAAGGGGGGAAAGAGTCAGTTTTAACCCAGCAGATGGCCTAGAGACTCGAACCTGTCAGGACGGTGGTCCCCTTTGCTGACCCGTCATTACCAGGTGAGCGAAGATAGTTGGGGAAAGCTACAGGGGGAAAACTTAAAGAAAAAGAGAAAAAATTCTATGTTGAATTGAGAAGCAGGTTACTTACACGAACCTTATTCGTGTTTCAGCCCTTCACCTTTACCCCCTTTGCCTTCACCCTTCGTCTTTCACCCCGTGAGGTGGTTGAAGATGGCCATGGTGTGGGGAACACACGGTAGTTCAGCCCCAGCCAGTACCAACTCCCGGGAGAGGAGTGAAGCTCGTCATTTCGCAAGAGACAAAGAAGTCGCGAAAAGATCGAACTCGTATCTCCCGGACGGAGAGTTCGAGGGGCGTATAAATTTTCTCAGAGGAGACAGGGAATTGAGAAGCGGAACTTTTATTGAGGCAAGCAGTCCTCAGTGATAGGGATTTAGTATTCTCCTGGTCCGGAAAATTTTGGATAACGGAAATTTATAGGCCCATCTTTATAGAAGCAAATTGATTTTTTAAACTCTCAGTGTAAGAGGGGGGTACAGTGTGAAGCATTTATCTCTCAGGGTAAGGAGGATACAAGTGTGAGATATTTATCTTCAGTGTAAAGAGAGATACAAAGGGGAAGGCTATTTTTCTCTCAGTGTAAGAGGAACATTGTGAGATTGATTTGTCTCTCGGTGGAGGAGGATACAGTGGCGGATTATTTGTTTTCCCGTGCGGAGAGAGATACAGGTGTAAATTTGTTTACAAGTTTGTTGTTGGATAGTAAAGTGTTTTTCCCTGAAGAGAGGGGGAAAAAAAAACATTCGGTATTTCTCCTTTGGGTGATTGGAAAGATTGGTTGGGTAGGAGTAAATGCTGTCAGAATGCGGGTATGAAGAGTGACGGGACAGCAGGGATAAATGGAAATCGTTGTTTGTGAATACAACCCAAAACAAAAAACCCGAAGCCCCCAAAAACAGTGCAGCCAACCGCACTGCAAACAACTGCAAACGGGAGCCACACGCTATATAACATCGCGGTGGCAAAAGAGAACGGGAAAACAGGGGTCAACTCACGCTCTCAACGGTCTTAACGGTTTTCGAAGCGGCGGACTTGACCCCGTGTTCCCTGTTCTCTGACAAGGTAAGACTCCATTTAAACCCAAAAATTTAAAGATTTCTACAAAACAAAAAACTGTGAGGTTATCCCGTTTTTAATACAATTTTACTTTAAAATTGCTTGTCTTTTAAAACTAAGTTATATTTTTGACAAAATCCGCACACTTATTCGACTAATTTCTACCTACAAACTTTGTATAACAGACAGGCAGGCACGAGGCTGAAACCTGATCACTTAATTTACGGCTAGCGCAGACAAGAGGCCTTCGTTCCACAGCGCAGGCTGAGCGCCCCGTTTACAAACTGTGCGACCAAAAAATCAATAAAACACGGCTCGCTGCGCACTCGGCTAGGTTAACTTGCAACATATTGCATCAGCGAATGTTCTAGACTGCCACGTGACACTACTGCGTCAAGGCCGCCACGTCGGCAAGAGCCGGCCGGTTTCGTCATTCTTCTCAGGCTGCCGCACAAGGAGGTTGGTTTTTGACTGTGCTCCGACTGGGTTTTATTTTAAAATGGCTAACATGTTTACTGAAGAACAGGCTCTCGCTATTGAAGACCATAAGTTTTACTTTAACTGCATGTTAGAGTATTTGTCAAAAAGGAACTAGGCGAAGCATGTTCTCTACCAGTTAAACCAAAAAGAAGCATTGCTTTTTTGGAAGGAACAGAAAAGGAAAAAAAACGAACGACTGCTTGGAAATGGACGACTATCTTAAAGGCTTGTTGGTTCAAGAAAATGAAAACGCTGAAGGCAATATTGTTGACCAAGATATAGACAATTTCAATAGGTTTTTGAATATCGATGAGATGGCTCCTTATCTAGAAATGCGCTGCATTGTTGAAAGTTGGCCGAAGCAAAACAATCCATCACGCGTTGATTGTTGGCCGCTGGCTTGAGACAGCTAAAGTCATGTTTAAAAACAAAAAACGCATCAAACATGGCGTTCATTTCTTAAGGCGGAGGTGAACATGGCTGATTCGTATGCTAGAAAACTTATTCAACTTTCTGTGTGTTTTTATAACTATCCTAGATTTCACAAGCTAGGAATCAGTATAAATGAACTGTGTAGCAAACGCCAAACCATTATTAGGCTTATGCAACAGAATAACGATTTTCGGAGGTTCTGGCAAACAAATTAGATAGGGTTAGGCAGGCCTTAGTACATCTACCAGTATGGAGAGGAGTAGTGTGTAGCCAGCACTATCTTCATATAAATGCTCCAAATATACAACGACGGATGTACTACTACTGGCGATTAGAGCCGCCATAAAAAGCTCGGCTACAGCAATAACTGCTGTAACTCTGCCAAAGCCAGTTGCAAGCCTGGTTGAGAAAAGAGGAGCACAGCAGCAAACTAGGCCAAACGACCCTACTGTGATCACTTGACCTGCAAAAGCGCGGCAGTACCTGCAAAGCTCAGCGGCAAAGTAGGCCAAACGACCCTACTGTGATCACTTGACCTGCAAAGCGCACCTGCAAAGCTTAGCGGCAAACTAGGCCAAACGACCCTACTGTGATCACTTGGCCTAGTTGATTGAGGTGCGCGCGGGACACAACCTGTTTAGTCACAAAGCAAGAAGTGGCCCTAGTAGTTTCACTTCTTGTTTGTTTGTTGGTGTTTGTGTGTTTTGTCCTACCCACGCATGCACACCCCCCCACCCACGCATGCACACCCCCCACCCACCTACCCACCCCCACCCATGCATGCACACACTTAAGTCACTTCTAAGTTCTTACTTAAGTCATCCTCAAGTTCTTAATTAAGTTCTTAATTAAGTTTTTAATTAGTTACTTCAAGTTCTTAATTAAGTTCTTAATTAGTTCTTAATTAAGTTCTTAATTAAGTTACCTCAAGATTGTAATTAAGTCGTCCTTTAAGTACAACAAGTTCTTATTCAAGTTATCTTATAATTATCAAAAAAACAATACAATCTATGTTTTTTATCTTAAAAGTAGATGTCTAATGAAAAAAACACGTAAAAAAAAAGGTCAGTTGAGGATGTCTTGCTTAACCCCCTTGGTGTGAGATGGGTTAGCATAGATTTTAAATAATTCTTCCCTCCAAGAAACCCGCATTGATTACAATTCTGGTCTAGGGAAATTCTTTAAGACCCCATGTCTTTATTAGATTTTCATCATTTTAACAAATAATAATCCGCCATTTTCTTTTTTATCAAAAAATTTTAAATTTAAGTTTTAAAATTTTTTGCATTTTAAATGGATCAAAATGATTTTTTTTTTGGCGGTGCGGGCTGCTGTTGTCTTCTTCTGTTTTTAGTGGTTCAGTTTTTTTTGACTTTTTGTTTTTGTTGCCATTCTTTAATTTTTTTATAACCGTAATAACCGCCCCAGAGCAAAAGGGCCCCAAAAAAATGGCAACAGTTTTAAGTTCAATTTTCCCAGAAGTTTGGTCTGTAGCCTTAAATTTATTGCTCTTGTTCTGGAGCGGGATTGAATCAATTGTTTTGGCGTTATTTTTTATTATGGGTTATTTCGTGATTGAACTTTAATTTTCTTTGTCTGTTAACCTGCTCCCCTTTTTTCCTGTGCAACACGCCCAGGGTTTTACTCGTTATTTTCGACTTGATTCAATTTTTTTCGATTCATGTTTCCTGATTTCTGTTTTTCCGACTCTTTCATTTAAAGGGGAAATAAAATCTATTTTTAAAAAGAAATTTAAATCCTGATTAACGGCGATAAAAATTTTCCAAATTGAAATAAGATCACACCCTTAGAGACTTAAAAATTTTTAAAAAACGGTCTTGCTTTAATCATACGTAAGATCTGTTCAGAAAAAAAGGGGAGAAATTACTGACTAGTTTGGGTACAAACTAAAAACCCTTTTTGCCACGCTTTTACCTTTTCCGACCCCGCTGTGTTTCATCCCTGTTATGTCTTTTAATGTCGTGGCGAATCTGTTGAATCTGTTCAATGCTAAATTTTCATTCCGGGGAAGTTTTTTTTTTCCACATGCCCCAAAGAATAAAACCTCTCCTTTTGGGGCTAATAGTTGGTATTAACTTCTTCTTTTTGAAAGTCCAAGACTGGTAGGCCGCTCGAGCTTAGCAGTCTCGCTTTTTCATGTTTTTTATTAATTAAAAATTATTTTTTTTTTAAAAAGACACCAAAAAAACTATTCCCAACCTTTTATCCACTCGCCGTTTTTGGAGGCCTAAGTGTGGGATACTAAAGTTTGGTAAAAGCCTGTTAAAAAAAAAAACGGAGATCTTGGCAAACTAGATTTTGGGGATTCACAAAAGCTAATCGTATTATTACAGCTTCATTGTACAAAAGTTTTTTCTAGTTAAGCGGAATAATTCCGGGAAAATATAAATGTAAAAAAAAAAATTTATAAAAAAGGGCTTCCTCGTAATGAGTAGGTGGGCTGTGGTAAATGCGCTTGTTTTTAGCGGAAGAAATTTAGCATTAGTAAACTCGGGATGACGGTGAGAGAAAAAGACAAAACAAGCTGTGGAGAAACTGCTGCGCACAAGCCTATGAAAAAGCAGAGAATTGAGCAGTTAGATTTTTTAAAATAACCACTGAAAAAAAGGGACATGCAGCTTACACATTTAAAGTGTTGATCAAGCAAAAAAAGATTTTAATTAGTAACGGGCAAGCCAATGGACTTTGCCCCCCCAAAAATTTTAGGACTTTATCACCACAGAAAACAAAAGATGCAAAAAACCGTTTATTCTTTGGGATGCTGTCGTTTTTTGTTGCGATAATATCAGCTGAAAAAAAAAAATGAACAAAATCTTTATTCCCCAAAAAGGGATTTGGGAAAGGGGAATCCCCGCAATTAAAAAGCTAACCCAAGCAGCGGGATCATGAACAAACAGCAAAAAAGGGGTTTTCAAAAACAAGCGATTTGGCAAATTTTTTTACCTGCGCCTAGACGAATACAGGACCAATTTTGTCAATCAACTCCAAACGACACCCATCAAAGGGACCTTCTATTTTACCCTCGTACATTAACGAAAAAGATTTAGTACCTTCAGTCATTGACATGGCTTCAAGATACAAGATGGGGAACCATTAACAAAAAGATGCTTTGCTTTCCTGTCCCCATACAACTGATATCCCAAAACGGGGCCCTTTTAAATTCCTCACGATTCAAGTCGATGATGGAAAAGTTTTTAAAAGGCCAAGTGAATAAATTATTTTTTAAAAACATAAAGTTACCATTAAAAGAGGCTTTCCCCGGGATTTAAAAGACACAGGCTTGTTAAAAACTTTAAAAGTTAGCCAAAAGATTTTTTTTTACCAGTATCACAGAGATTATGAAAATTTCTCGCAACACGAAGGGGGTTAGAAGATGCCCTCTTTTGCGCGCAATGAATAATGAAGAATTTAAAGGGTTAAAACCAGTAAAACAATTAAAAAAAAAACAAAAAATGTTGCTGAAGACTCCAGTTCATCCAGAAAATTTTTACCTTTTGGTTTTAAAGAAAGGTACCTTTATTCCCCGGGTAAGCAGAAGGGGACACTCGCATCAGGGAACCCGATCCGTTTGGGTGTTGATCCATATAAATAAAAAAATTTGTAAAAATGAATCCCCCCGTGTATTATTTCCGAGAAACTGCACAACAAAAAAACCCAGCTCCTCAAAAATTTTTTGTAAAAGAAGAACTGAGATAACCCCCCAGAACGTTCGCTTTAATTAATTTACTTTTCCCCAATTTTCCATAGTTTTTGAAAACTCGGGTTAACAAATACTCGTTTTGTGTTTTTTTTTGACTTTTTGTTAAACAGTTGTGTTGTTTTTGTAGATTAGATGGGGTTTTTTTACGTTGTCATGAGAAAATCTTTATTGCCAAAAAATGCTTCTTTGGTTCAGCATATGTTTGCTGCAAAAACATGCGAGATTTTTTTGCTTTCTTAGGGTTTTCCTGGCTCGAAATCTACTTTTTCGCCCTTAACCCAACAACCCCTTGACCCCCTTTCCAATAATTACCTTTTTCCAAAAACCCTTCTTGTTATTATTGAATGAAAAGGCGAATCTTTAACGGATTGTCGTCCCCTGCTTGCCCTTTACTACTTCTATTTCCATTTGTCTTTATAATGTCTTCGTAGGGATATCTAAAACAAAACTTTTTGTATCTGTGTAAAGTCTCGGATCGGGTACGAGGGTTTAAAGTGTCTTAAAAAAATTTTTAAACATCAAAATTTTTGAAAAATTCTAAAACAGTAAACCCATAAAACGGTTTGTCCCATTTGATTTTCTTTTTTTTCATCATTATCCAAAAGCTGATATAAAACTTTTTTAAGTTTTGAAATTTGGTTTTGAAGTCAGTTTAAATTCTTCGTTCTCTTGGGACAAATCTGACGCTTTGCCTTGGCGGATTCTCCATAGTCTTTCCAAAACAGCGGCTAGTTTAAAAAAAGTTTTTCCAAGCATCGTGGATTTATTTCAAAAGATCTTTGTTCTTCATGGGAGGGTTTCATAAAACTGTTCTTGATCAAAGCAATTAACGATGAACAGCTGTCAACTTCAAACCTTTTGGTTTAAATAAAGGGAGAATCTGAAATGACAGACAAATTTTTTTTGCCCCAAAAGATTGGGCACAAGTTTAGGCGCTCTTTGGATTCATTTTTAGCTTTCTGCGAAAAGGATGTCATTATCGGTCATGGAGTTCAGGAGGATATTCTAAGTCATTTCTAAAAAGTATCCGGTGTTGACCCGGCTTTTCAAACTGCCCAACCACTTTAAGCCTTTTAAATATTTTTCGGATTGTCTTCTGTGTAATTTTAAAGTTGCGTAATGGAAGCGATTGGCCATACCCCAACCATACAGATTGTTTGCTTTAAAATCATGAGTAGTTAGATTTTTACTCGGAATATTTCCCCAAAGTTTTGTTTTTTTTGTTTTACAGTATGATGCGACACCAACAAATTCCCTCCACGCAATCCTTTTCAATCATCTGTTCTTTGGCAGGTCAGCAAAAAAACAACTTACTCGTAAATTTTTAAAGAAAGCTCCCAAATCATCCCGGGCGCAGAAATTAAGCGCGGGATAAAAGCTATAATTTTTATGCAGGTCTTCTGTTTTTTTCAAAGCTCCCCCAAAAAACAGGACTGCCATCAAGTGGAGTCATGATATCCCATCGTTTTACAATCTAACTTCTGCCACGCATTTGGCTGTGGTAACGAATACTGATTCCCTTTTCCCCCTCAAAAGACTAGAAAAGAACGCCCTTTTAGGGGAATGTATCTTCATAAAACCTTTCCCAACTGTTCATGACTCAAAAGGGTAAACCCCTTTCTAACAACTTTGGGTCAAAATTTCTTCCGTTACGGGCGGGAAATTTTAAGGACTAGCCAGCGACTCTAATAAACCCCATCATGTGTTCATAGAGTCATAAAAAGCATGTTATTTAAAGTGAAACACTGCTTTTCTGATGACTTGCTGCATGACCCCTGAAGGCATTGCCCAGGGGCTTTTTTTATAAGGTGAGAGTCATACCCTCGCAAGTTGTAAAAGAAAATACAGGGGTTTCCCATGTTTTGGTTCAAATTTAGTTAAAGATTGCGTTGTTGTGCGCTGCCCTCTGAACTTTCCACTAATTTCATGGTCTCTTATTTTTGGTTTGGGTTTTCTTCCTGTTCAAAAACCCCCAAATCCAAAATTGTGGCGATCATACTGTTGTTGGGCTTCGGCCATCATGATTTCAGATAAACAGATTATTAGAACTCTTTTCGCACTTGCTGCATGCTTTAAAAGTATTTTGCGCATTAGGCCCTCCCAATAATTTTGGGCTGAAAAGAGCGCCACCGCCTGCAAAAATAAGGAAATGAAAATCTGATGATTACTCATTAAGACGTTTTTCGAAGTTTTTTGGCGCGGCCCTTCATAAGGAACAATAAAGGGCTCGAAGTTGCGTAAACAAAATGGACTTGTTTGCGTCGTTTCCCTTTTTAAAAATAAATTTAGATCCGGGTGGGGGCGTAATTTTGTTCGTATTCAGTCCTGGGCCAATACAAAGTTCTTAGTTCGCTCGCGGCTTGAAAGATGGAATTCTTGTTAAACTTTTTGCAGAATTCTTGTTTTTTTTTTTGCTTTGAAGTATGCGTCAATAATTACCATTGTTTTATCAATTTTGGAATGTGGTAGCCCCCCTGGCGAAAAAAATTTTGTAAAGTCAACATGTTTTTTTGGCTCGCCTATTTTTGGATGTTTTGGACACTTTAAAGGGCTGTAGTTTGTTTCCCCATCCCTGTGTGATTTTAACAGTTATTTGGGTTTTTTTGTTTTTTCAAACGATCAATGGAATCCACGAAAAAGGAAAAGGGTATTCCACAAAAGTTAAAATCTTGGGTTTTTGGGGATAGTTAACACTCTTTGGTTTTTTTCGGGGGTGATGCAGCCTTTCGAGAAAACCCAATGAAACATTTGTTGTCTGTATTTTTATGTTTAGAAATGCTCTTTTTTCAACTAAACCCGGGAGTGGAATGTAAGACTGCCCACAATCGGGGATACTTAGCCCGTTTTTTCTGTCTCTTGACTTGCCCTCCCGACCAACCAGAGCCCTCATTTTGGCTTCTTCAGCCCCATCAAAGTGTAAGCACTGGTCGCCCAACCCCGGGTGTTAGTCATTAAGAAAGAAAGGGGCGTTGTTTCGCCCAGACCCAGACTTCTGGGTTTTTTTCATTTATTTTATATAGTCGTTAAAACAGCTAACTTTCTTTAACTGGAGGGGCTTTTGTTAGTTACCCGGAACTTGAAAATAGCTGGCAAAAAACTTGCCCGTAAAAGCTTGCCCGGATCAATGCTTCTAAATCAATATCATTATGCCTTGTAAATCTTCTTGCATTGCTTCAAACAATTCCTCTGGGGCCTTTATATATTTTATCCTGTGAGTTTTTTTTCTAAATCAAAAAATTTTTTTTTAATCAAAAAAATAAATTTAACAAAATCGATGGTCTTTTGGTTTAGATCATAAAAACTAAAGTTAAACACCCTTTTGGGGTTGTTAATGGAGCGTTTAGAGCAGAGTTTATGTTTGTTTCTTTTTTTAAGCATTTCCTTTTTTTTCGCTCGGGTTGGTGTTGAGAAAAAAATTTCCTCGCCTTTCTTTTAAATCAAACTTTTGCTTTGTATCTCAAAACGGCCCGTAAACGATTAAATTTTTCATCCGGATGTTTTGGGCAGTGTGTTTATTTTTTTCATTGAAGGAAATAAGTTTTGCTGTTATTATTGAACCTGGCTTGGCTTTTGGGGGTTTAGTTTTTATTTTTTTTCTAGCAGAAAACCCAGGGTAAAGGAAAAATAGGCCGAGAGCTAAAGACAAACCCCCTAGAGGTAAAGGCAGGGGCGCCTAGCCTGATGCTAAAAGGGCCAACACTGTTTCCCGCTGATGGGCGCTTATGTCGATTCCAGTATTAACTTAACTGAAAAGGGCAGAATACCTTCGTTTGGTTTTTCTGTATTTGAAAGGGCCGCTCAGTTTTTGTGCATTTGTGAATGTTGGGTTTAAATTTAAAGGGTTTTTTTGCCCGGGGGGGGCTCTATCTCTTTCTTGGCGACTCTGGCGTGTAGGACATTTTGGTAAACTTTTACGACATCTTTTTTTAAAAAAGAAAAAAAATTTGATTCTACAAAGTCTATTTTTCTTTGTAAAAATTTAGCTGTGCATAATTAATAAAAACAAAAGTACAAAGTGGTTTTCGGCCTTTTTCTTTCTCAATTTGAATGTTTCGTCTTTAACCGTTTTCTCCCACTTTCCCTGCAACGTTATCTTGTTTACCTTAGGGCAAACCAAAACCGTATTTTGATGTTAAATAATCATCAAGCCCAACAGTGAAGGGTAGATCTTTAGGCAAGGGTTTCTGTTTGGCTTCTACCCCCCCACCCCCAAACAATTTTTTATTTCGTCAAAAATGATGATAAAGGGCTAAGTCCGCTAGCATAGTTTGGTTGGACTACCTCAATTGTACTTGCATTTCGTTATTTTTGGATTAAAAAAATTTTCACTGCTCTTGCAAATGGGATTCTTTCCACAGAATAAAATACCTTTAAGCGATTTTGGCGCCCTAAAATTAAAATTCCTATAGGTCCCCTGCTTTGGTATGTTTAAGTGACGCGCGTTTTGTAATTTTACAAAGGGACATATTGTTGTCATCAGCCTTTTAAATTAGAGTTGCAACAAAACAAACTCTTTCGGATGTCAAAAATGCTGTTTTTGCTTCGGGTTTTTGTTTATAAATTTTTTTCTTAAAAGTTGTTTGTTTTGCAAACTGTCTTTTAAAGCCCCCTTTAAGGGTTGGGGATGCGCTTTTAACAACTCAAAATCTAGGGAATGGAAAAAGCGATTTTTCCCAAACGAAATTTCAGCTAAAACCTTTTTGCTGCTTTTACTCTGGACCCGGGCGGGGTCTATCTAAATTTTTGTGCTTCTTCTTACCAATTTCCTTGAAAAAGCAAGATCCTCCCTTTCATTGGGTTTTGCCCTAGACAAATAGGGTTTAAAATATTCTGCATTTTGTAAAGAAAATACTTCTTTCCCCTCAAGTTTTATATAAATTTCTTAAAGATTGCCCCTAGATTTGGAAACTGTTCTTTTTGGGTCTGTTGTGAAGGGGTTTATTTGAAAGTAAGCCGTGCAGACCTGGCCAATCAAAACATCCGCTCTGGGTTGGAATTTAAAGTAAGAATTTGATCCGCATCAAAAGTAGATGGATAGGGAACGTAAAAATTTTGTTATTTCCCCTTTACGCCATGGGGGTTTTTTCAGCTTTTTATGCGGGGCAAAAATCGAGCCATATATTGTGAAATTTTATAAAACAAAAAAAAAAGTTAAATTTTTAAAAACAGGCGGGAATGCTTTGGAGTTTGATTTGATCTGTAGACGCCAAAAAGGAGAAGAAATCCTTTTACACAGCATCGTCGGACTTCATTGGAGGGTGAAATGCCGAGGGGAGCAAAAGGGGTGAAATTTAAAAAAAGTAAAGTCAGATCATTTTTCAAAGTTAGAACTAGAACCCCTGAAACTATTAAAACCCCGTGTTTTAAACTAAAAGATAAAACCTTTTTTTTTGAACCGCAAAAGGGGGAACTTTTCCGCTTACGTTAAAAAAGGACCCTCAAATTTTTAGGCAGGGTACAATTACCAAAAAACTCGTGTGAGCGAGCGGAAACGCCTTGGCTTTACTAAACCAAAATTAATGTGGAAACAGTTGGCACTTTAAAACATACAACAAAAAAATCCCAACGAACCCCAAATAAGAACTTCAAGATTTTGGTCAAACATTAACGAAACAATAATCAAATCAGAATCACTGAAAAAGAAAAAACAGCATTAAAAAACTATGTGAACTGCCCCTACAAAAAAAAAACAGCCTTAATATGATTTTTAAAAAAAACCCAAAATGAATTAAAAAAAAATTTAGCAGAAATGGGTGAAAATAAAGAGCAATTTTGAAAAAGAGAAAAAAAAACCCCGGGGGCTGCACGCCCAATTAGGGCGCGATGTTAAAGAAGGAATAAAACAAAGACTAAAAGAGCTGTAAAAAAAGATCAGCAATAAAACAAAGTTTTCTCTACCCCAAAAACAATTCCCAACTCAAATGCAGAAAAAGAGAAACTATCCGAAGAATTTATTGAAAACCAACGCTAGCAAACGAATAAGAAAACCGTTTGAGACAGGGGTCACATTTGCAAGGTTTTTAACTCCTTAGGATTTGCAAAAAGTAAGTTGTGATGGCTATTACGGGCGGTGGTGGGGAGGGCAAAGTCAGTGTCTCCATCGCCATCTCCCTAATAAATCATGGGTTAAAAAAACACTTGATCATCTGCGGGTTTATTAAAAAATTAGCTGGTAAACTAAACTTTTACCAGGTAAATTAGGGGGTGTTATTACGGCTTTTTTCTACTGCAAGCAAAATAGTTGGGCTTTTTGGCGAGCACTTTTGGGCATTGTTTTTCTTAATAGTTGGGTTTTATTTAGTAAGATAAAGACAAGTAATCTAGGCCCGTTAATCCCAAAAACAGTGCTGTCTTTTCTTTTCATGGCCATCGCGAAAAAAAGTCCAGGTTTCAACAGTCTTTGGGGTTTGAAATCGGGGTTGG
The DNA here is from genome assembly GCA_018398815.1 of Conus ventricosus. NCBI lineage: Eukaryota > Metazoa > Mollusca > Gastropoda > Neogastropoda > Conidae > Conus > Conus ventricosus. The sequence goes on along the minus strand of JAFLJL010013481.1, from coordinate 4,785 downwards.
GGATTTTTCTTGGGTGTTTTTTTTATTGTTTTGTAATATTACGGGGGAAATTTTATCGTTTTTTCCCAAAATTTTGGGTTATTTCCTGTAAGGATTCTTTTGTTTTTATTATTGTTCCTTGGGTTAGGTCAGAAAAGGGGCTGTTTAAAAGGCAAACCAGCAAAAATTACTTTGATTTCGTTTGAAAAATTTTTGGTACCTTTTTCTTGAAATAAATTTTCGGGGGAAAATTTGGGCCCAATTTTCTTGTAGTTTGCATAAGGCCAGTGAAGCATTTTGTGTTTCGTTGTGCTGCGCCAAAACTCCAAAAAGACGAAAAGTCCTTTTATTCTTTCTATTCCCCTTTATTTAAAGCCCAGATTTTCTAAGATAAATGTTGTCCTGCTGTTTTATGCTTGTCTAGGCCCCAAAGGTGAACGCCTGTGCCTGAAAGGAAAGATGTATAAGGAGGACCCCAGTCATAGTTATACTTCTGTGCACGCCCCAAAGATTTAAAGGAGTGCCTAAGCCATGATTAAGATCCAACTTTGGGCTAAAGTCTGTCTTAACATTAATATTGAAATTTGTTACAGATCCCTTTTAAAAGCCTTCATGTCTATTCGGTTTCTGAATGGATTAAACGGTTTGTCATTTGGAATGGCGCTTGCAGTTCAGTCAAAATACGTCTGAAGGTGTAATAAAAATGAAATTTTGTACACTGACCTCACCCAAAGGGTCAGGATGATTTAATGATTAGCATACGATACTCCACACCCAGTTGATGCACAAAACACAGCAAAGTTTAACTGGTTCAGATAAAAAATGCATCGGATGACTAAACCACACTTTCGCGATGTAGTCTTTTTTTAAAGGAGGGTTAAGATATTTGTCCAAAGGAGTACTCACCCTTTTTTTGAAAAGTGACAGTCTGGGTCACAGCAATGTCAAGGGTGTCAGTTGCTTTATTTTAAGATTGTAGTGCGGCCCAACAGAATATTTTTCATCTTTAGTATATTTGAACGCACTCATTTTATTTCGTTTAAAAAATGTTTGTAACAATAACAATCAAGACCGTCCTTCGTTTTTAGAACATGCTATTGATAACAATTACGGAAGCAAAATGGTTGCGCTTCATGAAATTTTTTACAAAGTAGTATGGTTTAATATAAGTGAAACCAAGAAGAATAATAAGATTCAAAAATTTAATAATAAAGGAAACTTAGTTGGCCAGTTAATCATACCTGATGGTTATTACGGGTTTTGCTCACTAAAAGAAGCAATGAGTAACTTCAACATTACTCTCAAACTTAACAATGCGAATCTGAAAACATATATATCATTCAAACCTGAAAAGAAGCAGTAGGTTACCTTTTTGATATAGAGCTAGCTAAAATGTTAGGCTTTGCAGCTGACGCTCAAAGATTTATTGTTACATCAAACAAAACTACTTATGAAGGAGAAAATCCGCTCGATCTTGAATTACATTCATTACTCTATGTTCATTTAGATGAGCTGAGCACTGATGAAAACTTATATGATGAAAGGCCCTCAACTGTTTTAAGAGCTCTTCCGTCAGGGAAAGCTGCATATTGCGATTATGAAATTATACGATTCCCTAATTTACAGTTTAAAAGATTAGTTTGTGGGAGGGTTGGATCATTTAATATAAAAAATCACAGACAAAACGGGGAAAGTCGTAAAATGTGATAACCTGCACATTGTTTTGGAAATAAAATAATAAGTTATATTAAAAAATAATGTCGCGGGGGCCAGAAGAACCAGGAGTTACATTGGCGCCTGTAAGGTGTATAACTTTAGAATTAAAAGACCTTGCAGACGTTACAGACTTTGAACAGAATGGTGAGATAGGCGCTTTGTATGGTTTTGAGTACACTAAAGATGGTGATTATAAACGCAAAGAGGTTGGCGACAACAAAAAGTTTCCTAAACTAGAACAACTGCGCAATGTAGAAGCAAATAATGCTGGCCAGTATGAATATAAAATAGTTCGAAAACCTGACAGCAAATGGCACTTAGAACCATATTTAGAATGGGAAATAAAATTTGAATTCATAAGCCCATTTACATTTTTTAGCCGTCAAAAAAGTTTCAGAAAAGCATTCAACTCTGGCCCTTTACATGTAAGTCTTATGCCGGACGACAATAGTCGGAAAGAGATTGAAATAACGCCGTATGGGAAAAAACAGTACATCCTCCACAGAAGAGAAACGGTTTTAAAGAAAGCTTCTACAAAATTACAGTTCTTTCCAAGCAGAAAATTAGGAGACACGTTCACAATGATATTT
>JAFLJL010013480.1:17500-35541 GCA_018398815.1 Conus ventricosus | reverse complement strand
GTTTTTTTTTTTTTTTTTTGGGGGGCGGGTTTTAGGGTTTTTTGGGGAAAAAAAAGAAAAAAAAGGAAAAGGAGGGGAAAAAAATGTCTGTGTGTGTAGTGTTCGTGTTAGTGTGTGTGTGTGGTGTGTGTGTGTGCCCGCCTCTCTGTCTGTCTGTCTGTCTTCTCTGCTGTCTTCTGTCTGTCTGTTCTGAGGGCAACTTAACTTTGTCAGGGCTCTCCCCACGCTGCAATTAACATACCGCGAAGTAATCGGATAGCCTGGTGCACCCACCGTGTATATGGGCGCGTTCAAACACAACTGCTTTTCCCTGCGTTACTCTATGGGAATGTGTTCAGTCCTGGCTACTTTCCCTACGCTACTCTCTGAAAACTTTAGTAAATTAGTATTTAAAAACGGATAATCCTGCACAGTATGTTTGTTTGTAGATAATCGTTATTTTTTGGTTATTGACGTCTTACTTGTCAGAGAACAGTAATATGCGCTTGCGTGTGTGTGTGTGTCTGCCCGCCTCTCTGTCTGTCTGTCTGTCTCTCTCTCTGTCTCTCTCTTCTCTGTCTGTCTGTCTGTCTGCCGGTGATTCTCTCTCTCTCTCTTCCGCCACAGGAAAAGGCGGCTTTAGGCCACTTTCGCCCAAAAACTCGGTGGTTGAGCAAGTGGGGTTTGAACAGACATTTATCTGTTCTCTCCAGTACATCATTCACATTTTCAAGTCTGCGCAAAAACTGTCCCTCTGGCAAGTTCACAGAAATTTGTTCCAACAGTTTTGAAAGAAGAAAAAAAGAAAAAAGAAAAAGAGGAGAGGAGGACAAGAGCAAAAAGGAGATAGAGAGGAGTGGTGGTGATAATTAGCAGTGAATCAATACATCTGCCCCCATTACAGCAACATCAACAACAAAACTGAATACAAAAGAAAGAATCGTGCAGTAGTTGAGTCAATACATTAAACGTTATACACACACACACACACACACCACACACACACACACACACACACTCACACTCGCACACACACACACAACACACTCACACACACACACTCACACACACACACACACACACACACACACACACACTCACACACACACACACACACACACACACACACACACACACACACACACACAGGTGAGAAAGCGGGGCGGAAACTCGGGAGGGAATTGACCACCATACCATCCTAATGTGTTGTTTTCATAAAGGAATGAACACAACAAATGAATAAATGAATAAAGCAAAGGTATCCGCTCGCACCCCCCCCCCCCCCCCCTCCACCCACGTTCCATCACAACGACGACAATCGTGATGGTTAACAGAAGAAATCCAAAAATGCATGATTCTACATAAAAGCGCACTTCCATCAGAACGGACACGGTCATATCTCAGAAGAAGGGGCATAAACCGACCCCCCCCCCCCCCCTCCCACCTCCCAACCAACCCCTGATTCACAAGAGCAGTTGCTTTTCATGTACGTTTTCCATACCGACAACAAAATCAACAAGAGGTTCAAGACACCAGTACATCATTCACATTTTCAAATCTGCGCGAAAAACTGTCCCTCAGGCAAGTTCACAGAAATTTGTTCTAACCAATTTTGAAAGAAAAGAAAAGGAAGAAAAAAAATGACAAAAAAAAAAAAACAAAAAAAAAAAGAAAGAAAAAGGAGATCCAGTGATCCTGTTTTGGAAAGACAGAGGGCAATGTTTGAAGCAGGGTAGGGAGGCATGGGAACAAAGGGGCGAGCACGGCAGGTCCAAAAAAGTGGGGAGGGGGGGTGCGGATAGAGGGCTGGAGGACCGCAAAAGACATGGATCCCGTCATAATAATACTTCCGGAAAATCAAACACACAAAATGATATTGATCACTAAAAACAACGGAAAATCAAACACACAAAATGATTTTTATCACTAAAAACAATCAAGAAAAAATGAGAAAACGGCTTCATTGATCCACATCTGCGCACACACGCTCGCACACAAAAACAACACACGCACATTTAAATTTTAATTTCCAAAAGCCTTTGGGAAAGATTTCCCTTAGCTCCCTCACCCTAAGGCCAACAACCTTTGGCTGAAAAAGGCTAGGTGGATGCGTTCACTCGCACACATTCACACACGCGTACATACGCGCGCGCGCGCGCGCGCACACACACACACACACACACACACACACACAGGGAGAGGGAGAGGGGGGGGGGGAGAGAGCAATAAACACATCCAGAACATCAACAATATGTTGGAGCAAGACTGGCAATGAAAAAGCACACAAGAGGCATGGAGAAAAATTGAAGAGAAAAAAAAAACATTGAAAAAGGAAAACATCCATAGAAGCTCACTAACAACTTGAGAAAAAGAAAAAAAAAATGAAGAAACACCACCTTGTTTGTTTGTTTGATTACACGTTCATTTCCCTTCTAAAGATGACATCCACATCCGAATCCAAGTCCAATTTTATAATTTTTACCATTTTTCAACTTTGCTAAAATTTTCCCATTAGACGACCAAGTGGACATTGTGGCAGAATGATTCGAAGCCCTTCTCAACAACTGGTAGTTTGCAGTGGTTAAGTCTTCTGCAATGGACAGTCCAGTTCCCTTCATTTACGCCGTTCTGACAGCACTGAGGCGCGCTTACGCCTGGGAAAAGAAAGCGCAGGATGATGGGTCTTGGTTTTCCATTCACACCCCTCCCTTTCCTGTGCGGTGCGCAATGTCCACATCAGCTGAAGACACCGTTTTAACACCCAGCTTGTTATTGAACAGTTCAACACAATGTTTCACACAGTCCTCCATTGTCTCTTCTCCTCTCTCCTGGATGCCAAACACACGCACGTTCCACTGTCTGCCGTGCTGTTCACTGTCATTCTTTTCCTTTTTTACAGCGGCAATTTCATTTGTTTTCACCGTCAAAACACCCTTCAGTTCTCTGTTTTCTTCTTTGAGTGTACCTATTTCTGATGTAAGTTTGTCGTTTTTTGTTTGCAAGTCAAACACACTGTACTCGAGTGCATCTATTCGCTTAGACTGTGCTGTTGTTAGTCTGATCATTTCAGTTTTCAATGTCTCGATTTCAGCCTTTACTGTCTCTAAATCCTCTTTGGTTGGCATCTTACACATGTATCTTTAATTTCCTGAAACGCATTTTTATTCCCCTCCATATTTTCACCTGAGATTTCCTTACTGTCCTGTTTCTGTTTCTTCTGCACAGCTTTCACTTTCTCACTGTCTGCCGAAAGGCTGGATCCGGAGTCACTAGCAGAAGACGTGGAGGAGGGTTTCCGCTTGTTACCTTTTTCGTTACTTTTTGACTTGGCAGTGAAATATTTACTTACAGTACTTGACATGATCGTAGATATCAAGGAAAATATTTTTCAAGTGACTTGACTTTAGCATCGTTTGCTCTTTCTAGCTACTATTCTCTCTGCAGTTTCTGCATGATAATCACTTTAAAAATAGTTAGAAAAAAAAAATCGTTGAAGTAGTCATTCAAATGACACAAAACACCACAGAAAATAAATCACACGAAGTAAATCATATTGTCCTGTGCTCGCCTCGCTGCTTTCAACTGGTTAAACCAGCCATGAGAAGCGCGAGCGCCGGAGAGCTCCTAATTCACGTCCTCTCACCACGCTGAGCGAAGTCAACTCCCATGTTGACACTACTCGTCGTTCCCCCACTCTGGGGAAGAAGAGAGGTAAGGGAACAGGAGGGAATGAAGGGTGGGGGGGGGGGCTGCAGGAAGGGGACGGGGGATGGGGACAGGGCAGGGGTAGTTAGGACACTACATCATGTTGACACTACTCGTCGCTTCCCCCACTGGGGAAGAAGAGAGGTAAGGGGAACAGGAGGGAATGAAGGTGGGGGGGGGGGGGGGGGGGGGGGGGCTGCAGGAAGGGGACGGGGGATGGGGACAGGGCAGGGGTAGTTAGGACACTACATCATGTTGACACTACTCGTCGCTTCCCCACTCTGCACTTCTTGCAGGCAAAGGACACATCAGCTGACTTTATCTGGCACCAATGCTTGAGAGAGAGAGAGAGAGGGAGAGAGAGAGAGAGGAGAGAGAGAGAGAGAGAGAGAGAGAGAAGGGAGAGAGAGAGAGAGAGAGGGAGAGAGAGAGGGAGAGAGAGAGAGAGAAGGGAGAGAGAGAGGGGGGGGAGAAAGACAGGAGAGAGGGGAGAGAAAGAGAGATGAGAGGAGAGAGACAGAGAGAGAGAGGAGAGAGACAAAGAGAGAGAAAGAAAGAGAGAGGAAGAGAAAAAGAGAGAGGAGACAGACACAGAGAGAGGTGGGAGAGAGACACAGAGAGAGACGAGAGAGAGAGAGAGAGAGAGAGAGACAGAGAGAGAGAGAGAGACAGAGAGAGAAGAGAGACAAAAGAGAGAGAGAGAGAGAGAGAGAGAGAGAGAGACAGAGAGAGAGAGAGAGAGAGACAGACAGACAGACAGACAGACAGACAGAATACAAGACGGAGACAGAGAAAGAACCAGTCGATTCATCCTACGTTTCACCACTTTCTTGCAGACGAAGTGAACAGAGCGGCGAAGAGAGTTCCATGCGGTTAAACAAGGAATAAACATCTAACCCACAGCCTCATCCCCTGTCTGTCCCTTCCCCCTCTCCCCGTGACCTTCCCTAGAATCCGCTTCGCCCCGCATCCAAACATAGGGAGGATAACAACCTGCACGTTCCCTGAGGCTCCAATTAGGGAGGATAACAACCTGCACGTTCCCTTAGACTCCAATGAACATAGGGAGGATAACAACCTGCACGTTCCCTGAGGCTCCAATTAGGGAGGATAACAAACCTGCACGTTCCCTTAGACTCCAATGAACATAGGGAGGATAACAACCTGCACGTTCCCTGAGGCTCCAATTAGGGAGGATAACAACCTGCACGTTTCCCTTAGACTCCAGAACATAGGAGGATAACAACCTGCACGTTCCCTGAGGCTCCAATTAGGGAGGATAACAACCTGCACGTTCCTGAGGCTCCAATTAGGGAGGATAACAACCTGCACGTTCCCTGAGGCTCCAATTAGGGAGGATAACAACCTGCACGTTCCTTTAGACTCCAATGAACATAGGGAGGATAACAACCTGCACGTTTCCTGAGGCTCCAATTAGGGAGGATAACAACCTGCACGTTCCCTTAGACTCCAATGAACATAGGAGGATAACAACCTACACGTTCCCTGAGGCTCCAATTAGGGAGGATAACAACCTGCACGTTCCCTTAGACTCCAATGAACATAAGGGAGGATAACAACCTGCACGTTCCCTGAGGCTCCAATTAGGGAGGATAACAACCTGCACGTTCCCTTAGACTCCAATGAACATAGGGAGGATAACAACCTGCACGTTCCCTGAGGCTCCAATTAACATAGGGAGGATAACAACCTGCACGTTCCCTTAGACTCCAGTTAACATAGGGAGGATAACAACCTGCACGTTCCCTGAGGCTCCAATTAACATAGGGAGGATAACAACCTGCACGTTCCCTTAAACTCCAGTTAACATAGGGAGGATAACAACCTGCACGTTCCCTTAGACTCCAATTAACATAGGGAGGATAACAACCTGCACGTTCCCTTAGACTCCAATAACATGGGAGATAACCTGCAGTTCCTTAGACTCCAATAACATAGGGAGGATAACAACCTGCACGTTCCCTTAGACTCCAATAACATAGGAGGATAACAACCTGCACGTTCCCTTAGACTCCAGTTAGGGAGGATAACAACCTGCACGTTCCCTTAGACTCCAGTTCGGGAGGATAACACCTGCACGTCCCTTAGACTCCGTGTCCGTGAGGCTGAAACGTCCGTGACCTTGAGGCTGGGGCTGTTCATGTGGCCCGATGGGTTCCTCTCCGGGGAACGGAATGGTGCTGTCAGAGGGATCCTGGGGAACGGAATGGTGCTGTCAGAGGGATCCTGGGGAACGGAATGGTGCTGTCAAGGGATCCTGGGGAACGGAATGGTGCTGTCAGAGGGATCCAGTTCCCAAGGACATAGGAGGGCCCCACTCAGGCTATCTGCGAACGAAGTTTATATCTGGGTTGACGTTTTCTTCTTGTTGTTTTTTGTCAAGTAACTGTGATGATGAAATCATGACATGCCGGGTGAACCGTGTGTGTGTTCATTTCTCCAGATGTTGCTGTGGACAGATGTCGGGTGCAGGCGACATGGACAAGCTTGAAATATCGTTTAGGGAGTGCGGGTGGTGGGCGGGGTTGTGGGTGGAGGAGAGTGGTGGAGGAGTCTCCTCGAAAGGTCTGTGTGCTCTGTGTTAGCATTTGGAGAGTGGTGGAGGAGTCTCCTCGAAAGGTCTGTGTGCTCTGTGTTAGCATTTGGAGAGTGGTGGAGGAGTCTCCTCGAAAGGTCTGTGTGCTCTGTGTTAGCATTTGGAGAGTGGTGGAGGAGTCTCCTCGAAAGGTCTGTGTGCTCTGTGTTAGCATTTGGAGAGTGGTGGAGGAGTCTCCTCGAAAGGTCTGTGTGCTCTGTGTTAGCATTTGGTGCGGGGCTTTGGCACCGTAAGCAGCGTTCGTTTTGGATGATGAGAGTTTAATTACTCATCGTTGGAACAAGAATTACCCCGCCTGTCTCGTGTTCACTGTTTCCTGTTCCGCGTCTCATTTAAGTTTTCTTTGATCTCAATTAAACCATAGTTTCCTGCATCTATTTTCATTCGTCCGTGTGTTCTGTTTGACTCTACTGGAGATAAAAAAGGCTTTTCTGGTCTTGAGTAAAGTTGGGTTTGTTTATCCCTCCAACTGTTGTTGCTATGTGCATGTGCCAGGTGCAAGGCTGTTATAGAGCGCTTTACCTCGCAAGAACCCAAAGCGCATAGTACAGAAAAACATGATAAAATACTCATTCTAATTCTAATTCAAAGCACACTGACTGACGGAAACCAATTTATTGTCAGATTAACTCAAGGTTGTACTGACATTTAAGGAAACATTATGAACAGAATATGAACGTTTTTCATTCAAAGCAAAGAAGCATAATTAACACACAAAAATACGTGCGCGCACACACACACCACACACACACACACACACACACACACACACACACACACACACACACACATACACACACACACACACACACACACACACACACACACACACACACACACACACACACACACACACACACACACACACACACGCACAAACACAAACACACGCACTTACATAAATACACAAATACACACATCTCAATGCAAACACACCCATACCCTCACATATACTCAAACTTACACACTCGCACACACAGACATACACACGCCCACACACACGCGCACACACACACGCGCGCCCACACACACACAACACCACACCACACACACACACACACACACACACACACACACACACACACACACACACACACACACACGCACGCACGCACGCACGCACACACACACCACACACATTCATACTCGAACACTCGTACACACATGCATTCACTCTCACAAACACACTCTTTCACGCACACATACACGCGCGCACGCACATACACAGCCACGCTCACACACACACACACACACACACACACACACACACACACAACACACACACACACCACACACACACCACACACCACAGCACGCACGCACGCACGCACGCACGCACGCACGCACGCACGCACGCACACACACACACACACACACATACACACTCACACACACACATGCTCGCGCACGCGCTCGTACAAACACACACACACACACACACACACACACACACACACACACACACACACACACACACACACGCACGCACGCACGCACGCACGCACGCACGCACGCACGCACGCAACACACACACACACACACACACACACACACACACAACACACACACACTAAAAACTCACACACGCAGACAGACACACGAGTGCGTCATTTGATCAAGTTTGGCATGATAGGCTTTTATATAAAATATAAACTATAGGTCTCTCTGGTCATATTTATAAATTTGTTAAAAACTTCTGACCAACAGAAGTATTCTGACAAGAATAGGTCATACTTATTCATCCAAAAGATTACTAGATATGGGTATCCCTCAAGGCTCTGTGATCGCCCCTCTTCTCTTTAATATTTTAACTAATGATTTACCTAAATACATTTAAAAAGAACTTTAACTTGATTCAATATGCGGATGACATCTGCTTATGGTTGAACGCCACATTAAAAAAGAACACATCAAAAGATCTGTTAATTACATTAGAAGAATATATCCAAAAGAGTTAGACAACATTGCGAACTTCATGTCTGATAATGGCTTATGCCTGTCGGCTGAAAAATCCGTATGATGTTATTTGATGCAGGTGGGTCTGCTCACAATACTCCTAACTTCAAAGTACATAATACCACATTGAGCTACACTTCTGAGACTAAATTCCTTGGTGTGCATCTTATGTCAAATCTTTCTTGGAATTTTCACTTGGAACACTAATAAATCAAGCGAGAAAATCTCTTAATCTGCTCAAAGTTATAAGCAAACAAAGTTGGGGCCAGGAAACAAAAGTTTAATACATCTTTCTTCTGCTTTAGTTAGATCCAAATTGTCATATGCACAAGAGGTCTTTTTTAGTGCTCCTAAGTACTTATTAAAAAAGCTTCAGTGTATAGATTCTAAGGCATTCAGATTAGCCTTGGTGTTCCATTTCATGCTTCAGCTTTAGGAACATACCATGAAGCTGGTGTCTTACCTCTTGATGACCATCGTGAACTAGCCTGCGCTAAGTACATTCTTCGCTGCTCAACTATTCAAAGTGCTAACCAAACGAACTGGATATGAGGTCTGATGTAGACTTTCCTAAACGTGCTAAAAACATTCGAGCCACTGAAACGATACTCACATATTCTTCTCACTTGTTGACAAATTCAGGTATCAATCATAAAAAGCTTGCTGTGCGTTTTCCCGTAAGTCCCGTACCAAACTGGGAGCTCTTCAAACCAAAATTTGATTATAACTATACTACTATATCTAAAACTGATAACATTAATATTCTAGCTTGCGAAGCAAAATCACATGTCAATGATTGTTATCGTAACTTCGTAAAAGTCTATACCGATGGGTCTCTGTTAAACAATAATGCTGGTTGTGGCTTTGTCATTCCATTTTTAAAAATTGAGAAGTCCTTTCATCTTGGGGCAAATCTGTCCATTTTTACAGCCGAACTTATAGCCATATTAATGGCCGTAGAATACATAAATGATTTATCATTGGACTGTTATGGTATTCTCTTCTGTGTAGATTCTAAGTCAGTTCTTCAAGCTTTAGAATCTACAAATTCAAAAAACCGTGCTGAAATCATATCAGAAATTAAAATACTTATTCACAACCTTATGTCAAGAGGTATAATAGTTAATTTTTGTTGGGTTCCTTCTCATTGCTTCATATCCGGAAATGAGTGGGCTGACAGGATTGCTTGAGGAGGTGCAAACACTTCTGACAATACGGCTACTATTCATATTCCCTTGAGCTTACATGAAGGATATTCTCTCTTACAAAGAGCCTCTCTTGAAAAAATTGAGGAATACTACAAAGAAAGTGTTCTCCCCCGAATACACAAACCTGACTCTTCTATTCTTTGTTGTACGAGCTCTCGAGCAAGTAATCTTTTAAAAAGGGCTTCCTCAGTAAATCCAGTAAACCGTAACACAAACATAGGATTTATCCAAGACACAGTAAACAACTTGTCTCCTTATTATTTCGGTTAAAAATAAATGCATTCAGAACAAAATATGTCAAGAATATTCGATGTGCTTGCGGCGCCCTTGATAATTGTACAACAACACACGTTCTATACTTTTGCCCCTACTTTGATTCCGATTTGTCAGAATTTAGAAAGGATGCTTCAAAGTGCATATTCCAGGATACCATATCTCTCTTAAATTTTGTACGAATTCTTATTTTAGCCCAGTTGGCTCAATCTGTAATTGCTGTTTCATGATCTTATTTTGTACAGTTGTTTGTTTTTACTTTTGATGTCTTTTTTTTCAGTTTAATTCTTACTTAGTTTCTCCTCATCACACATACAAGCACACATGCACACGCACGCACGCGGGCGCGCACTCACGTACGCACGCTGCACGCACACACGTACGCACGCTGCACGCACACACTCAAACACACACACACACACACACACACACACACACACACACACACACACACACACACACACACACACACACCACACACACTCTCTCTCTCTCTCTCTCTCTCTCTCACACACACACACACATACACACACTCACTCACACACACACACACACACACACACCACACACCACACACACACACACACACAACACACACACACACACACACACACACACACCACACACACACACACACACACACTCAAACACACACACACACACCACACACACACGCACACACACACACACACACACACACACACACCACACACACACACACACAGACACACACACACACACACACACACACACACTCAACACACACCCTTGTCTAATATCACATTTAGTGAAAAGACGTTAAATTGAAGAACAACAACAACGAGTGCGTCAACACCAGCAAAGGCAAGCTTGGAATATCACTGTTTTGGAGATGTATCTGGTGTGAGTCAAAGGCAAGCTTGGAATATCACTGTTTTGGAGATGTATCTGGTGTGAGTCAACGTATTTTATACACGATTTGGTATCATAAGCTGCATTAGTTTGGAGTTTAGGGCGTTGAATTATCTCATTTGTTTTGTGGGCTTTTGGTCGACGTGTATTCTAGGCTACTTGGAGTCACAGGCAGCATTCGTTGACAGTTACAGATGTTACTGTTTCATCACGGTAGCGAGAGTTATCCAGTTTTCTTTTCTTAGTTTGTGACGTTTTCAAGACTCAAGAATTAATTGCATACAGCTGACTCAAGAATTAATTGCATACAGCTGACTCAAGAATTAATTGCATACAGCTGACTCAAGAATTAATTGCATACAGCTGCATCTCCTTTTAGCAGATCCAGGAATGGGATTTGAAATACATCCCTTGCCTCAAAAGCTTGCGTCAGATAATTGTGAATCCAAACAACTTATCCAAATAAATGGTATTGAAGGATCATCTCCCTTCTTCCGTTAGTACTTGTTACTCAGGCGTAGGCATAGTGGTATTTATTTATTTTGTCTCTGTTTCCAAGTCATAGAAAAATATTGCATCCAATATTCTGTAGTCTCCCAATCCGACCCCTCACCCCACTCCACCCCACCCCCCTCTCTCTCTCTCTCTCTCTCTCTCCTCTCTCTCTCTCTCTCTCTCTCTCTCTTTAATACAGACTAATAATGAAACCATCTTTCCTTGATGACTCTATTTGTACTAGGCCTCAGCGGCCAAAGACAAGCGTTGTCACTTACCAAACCTTAGGAAGAAGAGTTCATTGGGCTAGGTTGAAAAAGAAGGGTTTAATTCTAAGACACAGGACTAGGCTAGGTTGAAAAGGGTGTGTTTAATAGACACATAATTAGGCTATTTTATAAAGGGTGGGTTTAATTCTCAGACACATAACTAGGCTATTTTATAAAGGGTGTGTCTAATTTTCAGACACATAACTAGGCTATTTTATAAAGGGTGGGTTTAATTCTCAGACACATAACTAGGCTACTTTATAAAGGGTGGGTTTAATTCTCAGACACGTGACTAGGTTAGGTTAAAAAGGGAGTATTTAATTCCCAGATGTATGACTAGGCTAGGTTAAAAACGGTGAGTTTAATTCCAGATATTGACAGGCAGTAAAAGGTGAGTTTAATTCAAATATGAAGGTTTAAAAGTTAGTATTCAACCAATGCAACTGGCTGTGTTAAAAAGGGGCTGTATTTGATTTCAAGACATAGGTGATCGTTTCAATGTTAAAAAGGATGGGTTTAATTACCAGACTCATGTAGCTAGGTTGTGTTTAAAAGGCTGGGTTTAATTTCTAGAGGCAGATGATTAGATGACGTTAAAAAGGGCGGGTTTAATTTCTAGAGGCAGATGATTAGATGCCGTTAAAAAGGGCGGGTTTAATTTCTAGAGGCAGATGACTAGGTGACGTTACAAAGGCGGGTTTAACTTCAAGAGGTAGATGATTAGGTTATATTACAAGTGCGGGTATAATTTCTAGAGGCAGATGATTAGGTTATATTAAAAAGGGCGGGTTTAATTTCAAGAGGCAGATGACTAGGTGACGTTACAAAGGGCGGGTTTAATCAGATGAGAGCCTTCCAGCATGGTACAGAGGACCTCAGTCTCACACGAATTCGTTAAATACTTATAAAGAAGCGAACTTATTACCACTGTCAGATCAACGAAAACTGGCAACGGCTAAATATGTTGCCAGAAGCCTACATGTTTCAAATTCTGTCAAACATGATGTATTAGTAATTTCTGAAAAGGACTATCCTAAAAGAGCTCAACACCTTACCTCTCTCCAGCCTGTTAGGGATTATACAAATGAAATATTTGAAAAGTGTAACATTGATATTGAAATTATTTCAATATGCCAATAGTTTCAAGCATACCTCAATGGGAGCATATCCAAGCCAAATTCGATATAGATTACACTGACATGAAGAAGGTTGATAACATTAATATTCTGTCATGTGAAGCAAAAGAACACCTTGAAACCGTTTATCCATATCATCTGAAGATTTTTACAGATGGCTCGATTTTAGACTCGTATGCAGGGTCTGGTTTTGTGATTCCA
The DNA here is from genome assembly GCA_018398815.1 of Conus ventricosus. Taxonomy (NCBI): domain Eukaryota; kingdom Metazoa; phylum Mollusca; class Gastropoda; order Neogastropoda; family Conidae; genus Conus; species Conus ventricosus. Next base: position 22,811 of record JAFLJL010013480.1, on the reverse strand, counting down.
TTGCTGAAGTTTCGTAGATCTTTTTCTCTAGGGAAAGGGTTCTCCATATTTACGGCAGAACTGTATGCTATTCTTATGGCGTTGATTTTTATGTGTGACGATAACACTGCTGTCTATAATATACTTTTTTGCGTTGATTCCAAGGCAGTTCTATATAGCTTGCAAAGTTGGGAATCAAAAATAAGAAAAGATTTACTTTTTGAAATAAGACATTACATACATACAACCAGCCGCCGTGGCGAAGTGGTTAGCGTCGCGGACTCCCGGCTGGGAGGTCGTGGGTTCGAATCCCATCAGAGTCATGTGGGTTTTTTCTGCCCCGACCGGCTCCTACCCAGAGTTGAGTTTGCTGCGGACTCAGTTGGGAAGACTGGGACCACACAGTCGAGTTTCATCCACTTAATGGATGTGTTTCTGAGAGTGTTGCTCAAATTTCCTGACCAACACTGCAGGTGCCTGTATCTCTCGGGCCTGGTTGACGCCGGGATATATTATGAAAGGAAGCGTAGAGTACAGCCCTGTCATGTAGTCTCAGACCGAAATGGAAATCCGTAGCATCATCTTAATCATCCTCATTCTCATCAATCAGCATTTTAAAAAAAAATGTCTCAAATTCTGTGGCCCTTCATGCCCTGCTCTCATGGTGACCTCAATTTCGATGTCCTCTCCACGTCTGTGGCCTTGGTTTGGTTTCGTCGGGGTCACCGGTATCGGCGAGTCCATGGGGGCTGTCGTTGGACGGACGTGGTGGCGCCCTCCGGAGGGAGAGCTCACTCACGCCGGCTCCGCGACTAAGCAATTATTGTCGTCAGTTGGGGATTAGTAGGTGGTGTCCTGCGTATGTTAGATCAGAACAGGCGCCACTGAACACCACCGAAGTGACTCGGCAGCAGTGCAGTGTCTCCTCCGGTGGGTTGCCTCTTGACGGCTTGACATTGACTGCTCCCTGTGGACTGCCGGTGCCGGGGCTGCGGTGGGGCCGACCGGGTTGTGGCTGTGGGCGGGGTGTCGGAATGAGCGGCGTGGGTGCACTGCCTCTGAGGTGGCGCAGAGGTTGGGACAGCAAAAAAAAAAAAAAAAGACATTACATACATGTTATTATGTTGAAAGGAATTGGGGTGTCGTTTTGCTGGATTCCATCACACTGTGGGATATCCGGTAATGAAACAGCAGATAAATTAGCTAGAGATGGTGCGTTAAGAAAAACACCTGACAGTAATTTAAAGCTTGACGTACAAGAAATTAATTCGCTATTAGAAAAATGCGTGAACAGTGAACACCTTCCAGAGAAGTATGAAATCTTATCATGTCCACGATATTTGTCATCTTTAATATACAAGCTTCGTCTCAATTCGTGGAAAACCAAGTTTTCCCAAAGTGTAGCATGTGATTGTTCAAATCTTCTATCACTGGACCATATTCTTTTTCATTGTTCAATATTAACTTCATTGTATAAAGAATCGAACGTGGATGTGACTGTACACGATTCTATCAAAACAATAACCCACAAACCAGACATCGTGCAAATATCAAAACTGCTTTCCATGCATCAAATTAATAGATTTTTATAAACGCTTCCCTTCTTGCTTTTTTTTTTTTTTTTTTAAAGTCTAATATCACCAAGTGTGAACAGACTCTAAATTAACGAACTCACTCACTCACTCTCTGTCAACCAGATGCTTCTGCTTGCCAGGGAAGTTTGGGGTGTCTCTAGAATGCACGAAGCAGTTTAACTCTGTCTGTCTTCTCTTTAAACATAGACTATTTCAGAAAAAAAAATCTGTTTGCATGGTACTTAAGAAAGCATTTGGTCTCAAAATAAAATTAATGTTCCTTTTAGACTAACCACGATAAAGTTTAGCTCTGTGCTTTCATGCTATTTTCGTTAAATTTGCAAGTCTCTCAAGACTAAAGAATTGTTTACCATAAGTCCTTTTCTACTTTTTAATGTATACTTTACATGGGCAAAATATATGCTAAATACTTATTTGTTCCTATCTGCAAATGTGTGTGGCATGTGTAGCTGATTGTTGTTCGAATGTTCCAAGCGTAATCGCTTTAAAATAGAAAGGAATGAAAAACGGAAGAGACTCATGGGAGATGACGCCGGAATTAAAAACAAAACAAAAACAAAAACAAAAACAAAGAGGAAGGTAAATATGTACACTCACACAGACCTGCTCCACTCCCTGGAGGTGCGTGAAATGTCCGCAAAGAATGTAAATTAATCAGAGGAGGTTTCTACCCAGGGGAACAGGATTAGAAAAGATGTCTTTACTGACCTCAAACCCTTAGCGGACATCTTTTTCCCTTGTTTTGTCTCCAAGATCAAGAGGACTGCGCAGGGCATGAACCTGATTTACAGACTTTAATCTCTGTCTGTTGTTGTTGTCATCGTCTCGTATTCGTTGTGGTGGTGGTGGTGGTGGTGGTGGTTTTGGTTCTTGTGGTTGTTGTCATTTTTGTTGTTGTTGCTGTTATTGTTGTCGTCGTCCTCGTCGTCGTCGTTGTTATTGATGTTGCTGTTGGTGTTTTTGTTGCGGTCGTCATCGTCGTTGTCGTCAGTGGGTTGGTGGTGGTGGTGGTGGTGTTATGTTAGGCTGAGGTGAACGCCCAATTTGGCGTCCTCACCTACCAAAGGAGTATGTGGTAGATGGGGAATAACTGTGTTCGGAGAGAGAGAAGAAAAGGACAGGGGGTCTGAGGATCGGGGGGGGGGGGGGGTAGGAGGGTCGATTCAACACTACATTGTACCACCAGGACAGCAACGCGTTAACATATGTAATAAAGAGAAGGGGGTAAAGGTGAATTCTAAGTCACAGGGTAATGGTGAACTGTAAGTAAGGGAGGGGGGTGGGGGGTAAAGGTGAATTGTTAGTGAAGGGGGTAAAGGTGAATTCTAAGTGAAGGGGGTAAAGGTGAATTGTAAGTGAAAGGGGGTAAAGGTGAATTGTAAGTGAAGGAGGTAAAGGTGAATTCTAAGTCACGGGGGTAATGGTGAATTGTAAGTAAGGGGGGGGGGGGTAAAGGTGAATTGTAAGTGAAGGGGGTAAAGGTGAATTGTAGTAACGGGGGGGGGGGGGGGGGGTAAAGGTGAATTGAAAGTGAAGGGGGGTAAAGGTGAATGAGAGGGGGGGGGGGGGGGGGGGTAAAGGTGAATTGAAAGTGAAGGGGGTAAAGGTGAATTGAAGTGAAGGGGGTAAAGGTGAATTGTAAGTGAAGGGGGTAAAGGTGAATTGTAAGTGAAGGGGGTAAAGGTGAATTGTAAGTAAAGGGGTAAAGGTGAATTGTAAGTGAAGGGTAAAGGTGAATGTAAGTGAAGGGGGTAAAGGTGAATTGTAAGTGAAGGGGGTAAAGGTGAATTGTAAGTGAAAGGGCAAAGGTGAATTGTGAGTGAAAGGGTAAAGGTGAATTGTAAGTGAAAGGGTAAAGGTGAGCGCTAAGGAAGAAAAGGGTCATGGCAAACTAACCCTCAGTAGACTAACCCTTTCTCGTGGTAATAGTCGTGTGAAGTTTTGGTGGATTGCGTACTTACTTCAATTTGCATGTTAATATAGAATACATTCACATATAAATAAAACAGAGAAGACATTTTAAAAAAAATGACCACGTCATCTACTTGGTCTCAGATTCAACTTTTTTTCCGTTTCAGACCCGTTTCATCTTTAATTCAAACAAGACACGTTGTCTTTATGGTTAAAGGTGTATTCTTGTGCCCTGCCGTTTTCCTTGCATAACATAAACCATAATTGATTCTGATCGGTGTATGAAATGATCGGTGTTTTTTGTCCCTCACGTCAGCCATTCGCTAAACGTCTAAAAGTTATCGCGATTGGTAGAGGTTTGGTGCGGCGTTTAGCGGTTGAAAGGGAGGTACATGCGATGGAGAAAGAGGGGTGGGAGGTGGGAAGTGGGCAGCAGGGTGACGGGAAAAGGGGGGGGGGTGATGGAGAGGAAGATCGTGACCACATGTTTCAGCAGCAGGCCAACAGGTGCAAAGTGCTTTCAGCTGGTAAGTCACTAGTTCAACACTTTGCACTTGTGTTGGCATTTGCGTTCGTCTGGCCATTTTGTGGATATACCACTTGACAGGAACGTGTGTGTTACTCTACGGTGTGTAGTCAAAGCATCAAACCTGTCTCTAACTTGGTTACTTCATTCAAAAGTATTATATCACAAATAGAATCATGTTTGACGCAGATGCCTAAGATGAAGACCAATCCTTCATCTTGCTGAAAGTGTGTTTGAAGTAGGACAAGTAAAAAGAAATTAAACGAAAACCGTGTCTGAAAGGGATGATTGCTTGCGGAGCAACGACCTTCACTTTTGACTGGATGATAAATTTCGCGATGCAAATGTTTCACCCACAAAGAACTGCACGACCGACTCCCCAAAACTGAGCGGGCACTCACGCTTGCGATCGCAAACCTTGGTGGCCACACCTGTCGAGTGTTAAAAAGCGAGTGCAAGAGTGAGCACTCGTGCGAGAGACTCGCCTCCTGTGACACGATCATAAAGAGTGTGATGACAAGCGGAATAGACTCGCCACTGTGACACGATCATAAAGAGTGTGATGACAAGCCGGGAATAGACTCGCCTCCTGTGACACGATCATAAAGAGTGTGATGACAAGCCGGGAATAGACTCGCCCACTGTGACACGATCATAAAGAGTGTGATGACAAGCCGGGAATAGACTCGCCCACTGTGACACGATCATAAAGAGTGTGATGACAAGCCGGGAATAGACTCGCCCACTGTGACACGATCATAAAGAGTGTGATAGAAAGCCGGGAATAGACTCGCCCACTGTGACACGATCATAAAGAGTGTGATGACAAGCCGGGAATAGACTCGCCCACTGTGACACGATCATAAAGAGTGTGATAGAAAGCCGGGAATAGACTCGCCCACTGTGACACGATCATAAAGAGTGTGATAGAAAGCCGGGAATAGACTCGCCCACTGTGACACGATCATAAAGAGTGTGATAGAAAGCCGGGAATGGTCTGCTGAAGGAAACGGTAGTCAATGTTCACGGTGGTGGCACAATGGAAGCAGTTTCAAAACCGGCGTTCACTGAACGGCAAGAAGTGATCCCCAAAGACGGCATGTGACTACTTGAATACTGTAGGTGAAACGGCTACCTGAGGTGAAAGCCTTAGTCGACCCTAAAATATGGGTACCTAATGTGAAAGCCTTGCAGATGGTCGACCCTAAAATGGGTACCTAAAGTGAAAGCCTTGGTCGACCCTAAAATATGGGTACCTGATATGAAAGCCTTACAGATGGTCGACCCTTAAATGGGTACC